>PVJD01006304.1:0-100310 GCA_004026545.1 Mormoops blainvillei
AATAGCCCCGCATTCCTTTTATGCAGGGCTAAGCAGGGGAGGGTATTGGGAGTCGTAGTATAGATTTGGCACAAAGGGGCTTACAGAAGTGGGAGAGAAATATTTACAGCATTAGTCAGGGCAGACAGCGTCTCAGCACCTGCAGCAGGGCAGATAACATTTCACTTCGTCCTTGGTGTCGGCCCTGACTCCCTCCACAGTGGTCCCTCTGTCGGAGCAGCCTCCCCAGAGTTTGGAGGATGGTCTGAATTCTCACAGTCCTGTCACCACAAGACTATGGCCAGGCTGGTCACTTTCAGTGCCCATCAGAGGGCACGTGTTGCTTGTGGCAATTTTCTGGCCTATCAAGCCAACTTTCAGAGGAGTTTCTTTAGTAATCATTTCAAATTATTTCATGAACTCGGGTGAATGTTGCAAGTTAAATCAATCCAGATACACGTCGTTTTTCTTCTTCCTAGCACATCACACAGTTCTAGTTAAAATGAGCACAGTTGCTGCATGAGGACAGGAAGCGTATCTGTTCTGGTCATCACTTTATGCCCAGCACATGGCATAATAGGCTCACCAAAAGGCATGCAATAACATACATATGAACTTGTAATCTCATGTCTCTCCTGGCTTAGCGACTATCCTACTCATCTCTGTTACCGGTAAGTGTGGCATAGCTCCTTTCACTCCCTGTACACTGTAGAAATGTTTGGGTAAATCCATTTCTCCCCATCTTGGCATTAAATTTTAATTGAATAGTCCCCTCAATTCATGCTCACTCCGTTCTCTCTTTGCTGGTGCTCTTCCCTAGTTTGCACTGGCCAAGAACGTCCTGCGGGATGAGAAAGCCTCCCTCCCCACGCTCCCTCGGTTGGGCCTGTGCACTAGAGACAGGCCCCAAGGCACTTGACTCCTTTTCTGATGAGTGTTGCTGTACGTTACTAGCCACCCCGTCTTTTAGTCCTGCTGGTCAGTAGCCGCACACTGTAAACAGTTAGAGTTTACATGTTGGCAGGAAATCTGGGGATACACACCATGTTCTCTTGCTTTCTTCTTCCATTGGAAAGAAATTGCTTTGAACACCAAAAAACGATTACGAAGATTTTACCTTTTAAAGGCAATCTCTGCATCTTGTTCAGTGTGAGAACACAGTCTCTAAAATGTAGTGTGACTTTGCACAGCAGTTACTCACCTTGTTAGATCTAATTTCAGAACATCTCAGTTGCCGATTATTTTAGCACATTTTTTAAAATGTACCCAACAGCAGTGTTGAAACTGTGAGTTTTCTTAGACTCTGTTGTGTTGGTGCCTACTGATTGCACCAAGTGGTGTGTTCTTTTTTCAATGTAAGCACTTCGAGGACACTGACATCAGTCTGTTGTGTTTATTGTACCCTTATTAGTTCTGCATAACTGTGTCATATGTTCAGTATAGTATGTCCCCCAAATAAGCAAAGCTTACTACTTTTAAGAACCAAAATTTCCTCCTCTATTACCTTTAATATTTAATGGGAATTCTCTTAAAGTATATTTAATTATTCCCTAACTTCTTCAGCAGTGTATTCAAATGATAATTGAACCTTACTCGATGGTTCTAAGTCCTATATTTGCATTGATCATTCCCTTGGGTTCTGAAGATATAAAGAGCTGCACCTATATTAAATAACTTAAGATCGCTAAAATATTTTAGTCTGTTTTTATGAGGCTACCTCTGTAGTCATCTGTGATTTTTCGCTTCTACTCTTGTGCCCTTGATGCTTGTTAATATGTCACTGTATCTTAAATGCAAGTTACTGAGCGAGTCTGTTAAGATGAGTGTCCTCCACGTAGACCCCACTGCTCATGTAAAGGCCGTGCGTGCAGTGATTAAAGTGTGCGCGGTTTTAATCACATTTCTACTGCCTACGGGCTGCTGATCTTGGGCGTGTTACTTAATCTTTCCATTTCTTTCCTCACTTACCTTACCTGTTAAATAGGAATAATAGTACTCACTTTCTAGAGCTGTGAGAATTAGGTGCATAGGACAGTGTGTAGTGTATGGAAAGGGCCAAGTAGCCGTGTTAACTGTTCTGTTGTGGATGCGCCAAAGCATAAGCTAGCTCGCAGACCTGATTTTGGCTGGCCGTGCTCCAGGTCTGGGGATTTGCCAATAGTGTAGACTGTAAACTGGGGACTCGTGATTCAGATTATCCTATTACCACAACCTCTACATTACCCTATCTTTTCTGGGAGTAACACAAATGTAGGATAAAGTCAGCCTTCTCTCTACCTGTGATTTAACCAGTAGTTATCCTGTACTACAGTAAGAGTTGTTTGCACATCTGCCTGTGAAGACGCTGTCGAGTAGTGTAACTACCACATGTACCTTCCTGGAACCTCAGCACCGAGTGCTTCCCTTACACCAGCTCATTTGCTGCTCAGAGGAGCTCATCAGTAGCTGTGGGGGCTAAAAGAGATCGTTTGTAACTTACTTGAGATCTTAGGGCCAGTAAGTGACAGAACAGATTCTAAGCTTAGGCCTTTCCAGACCTTACAGTGAACTAGATCATTGCCCCCTCTCCCCTTGAAGAACATACAGCTCTTTGTAACCACACCCTTCACCACAGATCTAGTTGGAAGAGATTGCTTATTACCAATGGCAGAATTTCACAGTGAAACTCTTACGGTGGTTTGCTTCCGTAAACTCTGTCTCTCTTTCAAGATTTGAGAATGCCAAATGCCACAATTCAGTCCTGAATCTTGGAAATATCTGATGGGATAAAATAGTCAGGAGAAGTATCTCCATAGTCTTATCTGTGCCTGAGCTCTCCGATTTGTACCCATCTCTCTACCCATCTTGAAGAGGTTTAAGGGCTAGACTACTCAGGATGGAAGCCACCAGACACATTTGGCTCTTTAACTTTCAATCAATTAAAATTAAATCAAATTTAAAGTTTAGTTTCTACGTTGAATTAGCCGCATATCAAGTGTTCACTAGACCCATGTACCTACTGGTGGCCATACTGTCCCACACATGTAGGACATGTGGCCGCATGTAGCTGGTGGTGGCCACATTGTCCCACGCATGTAGAACACTTCCACCACGGCAGGAAGTCCTGTGTGACAGCGCGAAGGGATGTTCGAAGAGATGCACGGCCCACGCTATGACTAGTTCAGGTTAGGGACACCGTCTGTTTCTTGGTCCACTGGGGTGCACAGGACAAAATCTCAGGCGGGCCCAGAGCGTTCGTCTGGCCTTTCAGAGTGGGTCCTGGGCTAACCAGAGTCAGGGCGGAGCAGCACCCGCCTTCCTTTTTCCCCGGGCCCTGCCGGCTTCCTGCCGTTCTTCGCTACACAGGCACCACGAAATGGAAGAGAAGAGGGAATCAGACAGACAGAAGCCATGGAGGCGGAGATGCAAAGAAAGAATAAACCTGAGAGTAATTTTCCCTGAGGTTCTAGGTTCTTTAGCTTCTTTCGTGAAAGTTATTTTTTCTTCTTTTTCCTTAATTTTTATTGTTTTTTTCCATTACCATTTATCCCCCTAACACCACCCCTCTCACACACACACACACACACACACACACACGCACACGCACACAATCACCATACTGTTGTTATTTTCAATCTGATGGGACATAATGATTCTGTTTTGCCCTTGAATCACGTCAAAACTTCTCTCTTGAAACGGAATGACAGACCAATAACTTTGAGTTTTAAACCGTGAGTCACCTCCTATTGTCAGGTTATAAAATCATCTTAGAAGATTGGCAGCAACAATTTTTGAAAAGAATAATGTAGAATAGAATAGAAAATATTAGGCTATATTAGAAACAAATGGTTTTATTTAAATCCCTAAGTTATATACTTATGTACATTTGTACTGATTGCTATGTAAAACATACATTTTAATAACATTTTTTATATTCTTATTTTCAATTTATTTTTTATTGAAAATTAAAAATTTCCGCCCTGACTCTGGTTAGCCCAGGACCCACTCTGAAAGGCCAGACAAAGGCTCCGGGCCCGCCTGAGATTTTGTCCTGTGCACCCCAGTGGACCAAGAAACAGCCATTACCATTTATTCCCCCTTATATACTGCTCACTCCTGCAATCACCACACTGTTATCATGTCCATGATACCTTTTTCCTTTTTGTCTCGAGCCCCCTACCCCCTAGCCACACCCTGCCCCGCCCCGCCCCGCCCCGCCGCAGCGCTGTCAGCCTGTTCTCCATCTATGAGTTTTACCATGGGTTGTGGTAAAATTCTGACCAATACTTGGTTAGAGTTGGAGTTAACACAAAAAATAGAATTCTTTTTCTAATTTTCCAGTGCCTGTTTCCTTAATAGTATTAAACGTTGTCATATGTTTTGTGTCATCCTTGTATGGATTTCAGAACCGTGAGAAAGTAATGCTTCATTTGAGTGTGTGTGGTTAGGAGGAG
This sequence comes from Mormoops blainvillei, assembly GCA_004026545.1. NCBI lineage: Eukaryota > Metazoa > Chordata > Mammalia > Chiroptera > Mormoopidae > Mormoops > Mormoops blainvillei. The sequence goes on from PVJD01006304.1 coordinate 4,413, forward strand.
GGAACCCTGTATAGGAAGAAGATGATGGCCTCAAGTCTTTAAATATGAGTCACCGGTAGGAAATCTTGGAAACATATGGTGGAAAGAGTTTTATTGTGAAATTTGTAGACCTGAGTAGAGGGGCTCTTTGGATTTCATGCGGAAATGTTTTGTGTGCGCTCATGACGTTCTGTGTTGGGAGGTAGAGACACAGAATATAAATTGTTATAAAAGAAAATTTTTAAACTGGGGGAAAAGAAGAGCACCTGCCTGGAATGTGACCAGAGGTTCTCATTCATTCCGCAAATTCCCGGAGTTCCTGTTTGCCTTGCCGTGGGGTCAGGGCTGAGGAAACAAAGATGAAGATGACAAGGCCTCCCCCCTCAGAAAGCTCGCTGCCTGACTCCAGAGAGAGACAAGTCCACCTGCACCTACAAAACAGCGCGAGTGTGAGACAGCCAAGCACAGAGGGCTGGTGGCCGGGGACACAGCCTGCTGGGCCCCTGGAAGGGTATTTTCATCCTTGGGACCTTGTCAAAACCAGCATCTTGTGCTTCACATCACCCTCACTGTCCACACCAGGTCTGAAAATCCTGTCTCGGTAACGTATGTTCTTGTGTAGAATTCACTGAGGTCGATGATATTCACAGGATTTCTGAGTAGCTATAAAGTGACATTTTAAAATTCAGTTTGAATGTTTTCGTGTTATAATTATGTTCATGAGTCAGCACAGCTTTTTTTTATGTTGCATTCATACTCAAGGGCTTGTGGCAGGTTTTTCCTCCTTTTTCCCACTGACAGAATGCTAACAGGAATAAATTGAGTGGGATGAGACCTTATTGTCCCCTTTTTTCTTCACTTAAGTATTTATAGTAAGAAGATTAAATGCGCAGAAGCTGTTCTTCCTATTCATGTAAACCAAAGATATATGGGACTTAGTAAGTGCCTAGGCGGTGCTTTTGTCTAGGGAGAAGAGCGTGAAGGTGGCAGCAGGCGCCCTGGAGCCTGCCTCAGCCTGGCCTCCACTGCCCTGGAAGGCTGCCCCTCCCCGACACCGAGGGGGCCGCTTCCAGCAGCTGCATTCCTGCCGACGGCTGCGCGGGGGCTGGACGTCAGCAGGACCTTTTTAGACAGAATCTGGACTGGCCGCTCTCACTTGTCACTTCTGAGTTTTCCTGAGGGAGCTCTTGAAGCTAAGCCCTTCCCTTTGAACCCCGTACCCCACGGTAACCATTTAGTTCCAACTGAACAATTAGGACCTGCAGTTTGACCATAAGTGGTCTGTCATGGATATAGGCCATTTGAAAGTGTGGATGTCCAGCAAAGTCCAGGGCTTGTGACCGCACTATAAAAACAGTCAACTTAGTCATCCGTTTAATACTTTCTTATTGCTTCTAAGTCATGTGTCTTGAATAACCTTGCCCCCTTCCTGTTCAAAGTGTTCTTTCAAAGTTGTCAGATTGGGAAGCAGCTCCCAGGGCCAAGCCGTAGCCGCAGCCCTTTTGGGCTACATGCTGAACTGCTGTTTGTTACACAGCTGAGCAGCTCATCCTGAATGGGCGGCATCTGCTCTGCTCCTGCCCTGAGCATATCACGGTCAGTCCCTGGTCCCAGTGTGAAGATGCGCAGTTCAGAGAGGGCCTGTGTGTCCACCAGTGCCTGCCCTCTCCCCCGAGCTCCTCTCATTGCCCTGTTGCTGCTGCCAGGAGAGCCTAAAAATTAGCATGTACTAGATGCACACACAAGTATGCACATATATGTACGCATACACACATATTCTTAAAGGGATCCTGGTATCCAAAGATGGAGGGGGGAAAAATTGTGTGAAGCGAAAAAGCCCGAAGAGTCATCTTCTGTTCTGGCCCACCTGTATCCGGCTGTGGGTCTTCAGAGGTTCCTGTTCCCAATTCCTGAGTCGCTGTTGAGCCTGCAGGGCTGACGCTGCCTCTCGGCATCTTCCCCTGATGCGGGCCTAGGGTTCGGCCTTTTCCACTGCGCTGAGTCTCATCCTTTAACCTTCCAGCTTCTAAAGCCTCATCTTTCATTTACTGTAGTCTCCTCTCTTGTCATTCTTTTTATCCTAGTGATTTCAAGACTCATTATTTCTCTGTTCACGTTCTATGGGGTTTTAGAATTGAGCTGAACCATATATATGTATGAAGTCTGACATTTTTTTCCTTCTGGCTGCCTTCTTAAAATTTTTAATTGAATGTATTGGGGTGACTCTGGTGAATAAAATTATATTGGCTTCAAGTTTACAATTCCGTAATACATTATCTGTATATTGTGTGTTTACCACCCCAAGTCCAGCCTCCTTCCATCACCATCACCTTTACCCTCTTCTACCTCCCCCTACTTCCCTCTCCCTCTAGTCATCACTGTACTGTTGTCTGTGTCTATGAGGTTTTTTGTTTTCGTTTTTCTTTTTTGCTTAATTCCTTCACCTTTTCCACCCACTCTCCCAACTCCTCTCCCTCTGACAGCTGTCAGTCTGTTCTCTGTTATCTATGAGTCTGTTTCTGTTTTTTTTATTCTGCTCATTAGATTCCACAAATAAGTGAAATCATATGGTTTTTGTCTTTCTCTGACTGGTTTATTTCACTTAACATAATGCTCTTGCAAAGGGTAAGATTTCCTCCTTTTCTTCATTTTTTAAAAAATTATTTTTATTGTTCAAGTATAGTTTTGTCCATTTTCCCGTCACCGCTCCACCCTGCCCCCACCCTGAACGCCACCCCTCCCCAACTTTGCCCACGAGTCCCCCATATGTGTTCCTTGACCACCCTTCGCCTGTTTCCCCCGTCTTCCCCTCCCCGCTTCCTCTGTTCACTGTCAGTTTGTTCTTCACTTCACTGTCTCCAGTTACATTTAACTTGCTTATTTGTTCTGTTGATTAGTCTCCACTTACAGGTGAAATCGTGTGGTATTTATCTTTCACCGCCTGGCTTATTCCACTTAGCCTAATGCTCTCCAGTTTCATCCATGCTGTCGTGAAGGATAGTAGCTCTTTCTTTCTGCTGCATAGTACTCCATTGTGTAAATGTACCACATTTTCTTGATCCACTCATTTACAGGTGGGCACATAGGTTGCTTCCAACACTTGGCTGTTGTAAATTGTGCTGCTATGAACATTGGGGTGCATAGGTTCTTTCGAATTGGTGTTTCAGGATTTTTAGGGTATAATCCCAGCAGTGGAATTGCTGAGTCAAAAGGCAGTTCCATTTTTAGTTTTCTGAAGAAATTCCATAGTTTTCCACAGTGGCTGCACCAGTCTGTGTTCCCACCAACAGTGCACTAGGGTTCTCTTTTCTTCACCTCCTCATCAGCGCTTGTTGTTTGTTGATTTGGTTATGATGGCCATTCTTTCTGGTGTGAAGGGATATCTCATTGTGGTTTTAATTTGCACCTCTCTGATGGCTAATGATGCTGAGAGTCCTTTCATGTGTCTCTGGGCCCTGTATGTCCTTGGAGAAGTGTCTGTTCAGGTCCTTTGCCCATTTCTTAATTGGGCTGTTTGCCTTCCTAGAGTGGAGTCATGTGAGTTCCTTATATATTTCGGAGATCAACCCTTGTCTTATGTATCATTGGCAAATATATTTTCCCATATGGTTGGTTCCCTTTTCATTTTGCTGTTGTTTTCTTTAGCCGTGCAGAAGCTTTTTAATTTGATGAAGTTCCATTTGTTTATTCTCTCCTTTATGTCCCTTGTTCTAGGGGCCGTATAGGTGAAAATATTGCTGCATGGAATACCTGAGATTTTCATGCCTATGTTCTCCTCTAAGACTTTTATGGTGTTGTGACTTATATTTAAGCCTTTTATTCACCTTGAGTTTATTTTTGTGTCTCATGTAAGATAGTGGTTGAGTTTCATTTTTTTGCATGTAGCTGTCCAGGTGTCCCAACACTATATGTTGAAGAGGCTATTTTTACTCCATTTTATGCTTTTGCCTCCTTTGTCGAATATTAATTGACCATAGAGACATGGGTTTATTTCTGGGCTCTCTATTCTGTTCCATTGATCTATGTGTCTGTTCTTACACCAGTACCAGACTGTTTTGATTACAGTAGCCTTGTAGTATAGTTTGATATCAGGTACTGTGATCCCTCCAACTTTGTTCTTCTTTCTCAGAATTACTGTAGCTATTCAGAGTCATTTATGGTTCTATATAAATGTTTGAATTGTTTGTTCTATATCTGTGTAATGTGCCATTGGTATTTTAATAAGCATTGCGTTGAATCTATAAATTCCTTTGGGTAGTATGGACATTTTGATGATGTTAATTCTTCCAATCCATGAACATGGTATATACTTCCATTTATTTGTATCTTCCTTAATTTCTTTCTTCAGTGCTGTGTAGTTTTCTGAGTATAGGTCTTTTACCTCCTTGGTAAGCTTTATTCTTAGGTACTTCATTCTTTTGTTATTGTTGCTATCATGAATGGGTTTTTTTTTTCCTAATTTCTGATTCTGATATTTTGTTGGTGTAAAAAAAAAACCTACAATTTTTGAATATTGACTTTGTATCCTGCTGTTTTGCCAAATTCACTTATTAGGTTGAATAGTTTTTTGGTGGAGTCTGGGATTTTCTATGTACACAAGCATATCATCTGCAAACAATGACAGTTTTACTCCCTCCTTTCCTTTTTGGATGCCTTTTATTTCTTTTTCTTGTCTGATTGCTGTGACTAGGACCTCCAGTACTATGTTGAATAGAAGCAGTGATTGGGGACACTCATGTCTTATTCCTGATCTTAGTGGGAAAGATTTTAGTTTTTGCTCATTGAGTATAATGTTAGCTGTGGGTTCTCATATATGGCCTTTATTATGTTGAGGTAGGCTCTCTCTACTCCCACTTTGCTGAATGTGTTTGTCATAAATGGGCGCTGTACTTTGTCAAATCCTTTTTTCTGCATCTATTGATATGATCATATGATTTTTGTTTTTCCTTGTGTTTATGTGATATATTACATTTATTGATTTGTGACTATTGTACCATCCTTGCACCCCTGGGATGAATCCCACTTGATCATCGTGGATGATCTTTTTAACGTGTCGCTGGATGCGGTTTGCCAATATTTTGTTGAGAATTTTAGCATCTGTGTTCATCAGCAACATTGGCCTGTAGTTTTCTTCCCTCGTGGCGTCTTTATGTGGTTTTGGGATTAGGATGATGCTGTCCTCATAAAAAGAGTTTTGGAGTCTTCCCTCTTTTCGGATTTTTTTGGAATAGCCTGAGAAGAATAGGGATTAGCCCTTCCTTAAATGTTTATAGAATTCTCCTGGGAAACCATCCGGTCGGGGGCTTTTGTGTACCAGGAGTTTTTTGATTACTGCTTCGATTTCCCCAACTGTTATCAGTCTGTTCAGACTTTCTTCTTCTTCATTCAGTTTTGGAAGATTATATTTTTCCAGGAATTTGTCCATTTCACCCATGTTTTGAAATTTCTTGCATATAGTTCTTTGTAGCAATTTTTTACAGCCCTTTGTATTCCTGTGGTATCAGTTCTGATCTCTCCTCTTTCATACCTGATTTTATTTATGTGGGTCCTCTCCCTTTTTCTCTTGATGAATCTGCTTCAAGGCTTGTCAATTTATCTTTTCAAAGAACCAGCTCCTGGATTTATCAATCCTTTGAATTGCTCTCTTAGTCCTAGGTCGTTTAACTCTGCTCTGATCTTGGTTATTTCATTCCTTTTAATTTCTCTGGGCTTTATTTGCTGTTGTTCCTCCAGCTCTTGTAGACGTAGGGTTAAGTTGTTTATTTGAAATGTTTCTGTCTTTTTCAGGTAGGCCTGTATCACTATGACCGTCTCTCTCAGAACTGCCTTTGCTGTGTCCCAGAAGTTTTGGACAGTTGTGTGTTCATTTTCATTTGTTTCCAGAAAGTTTTTGATTTCTTGCTTGAACTTATTATTAACCCTTTCATTGTTTGATAACATGCTATTCTGTCTCCATGAGTTTGAGTGTTTTTGAGTTTGGTTTCTAGCTTCAGGCCCTCGCGATCTGAGAAAATACTTGATATGATTTCAATTTTCTTCAATTTATTGAGGTTTGTTTTGTATCCTGTCATGTGATCTGCCTTTGAAAATATTCCATGTGCACTTGAAAAAAATGTGTAGTTTGCTTCTTTGAGATGAAAGGCTCTATAGATATCAGCTAAGTCCATTTGATCTTATGCATTGTTCAATTTCACAATATCCTTGTTGATGTTTTGTGTGGAAGATCTATCAATTGTTGATGGTGGGGTGTTAAAATCCCCTACTATTAGTGTGTTGCTGTCTGTATCTTTCTTGAAGTCCTCCTGGATTTTCTTTATATACTTGGGTGCCCCTATGTTGGCTGCATATATATCTACAATATTTATGTCTTCTTGATAGATTCTTCCCTTGAGTGTTATGTAGTGTCCTTCAGTATCTCTTTTTATGGCTTTTGTTTTGAAGTCTATTTTGTCTGATATAAGTATTGGGCTACCTGGGCTTTTTTTTCTTGTCCATTTGCTTGGAATATTTTTTTCCAACCCTTCACTCTTAAGTCTGTGTAGGTGTTTTTTCCTGAGGCGGGTCTCTTGTAGGCAGCATATGTGTGGGTCATCTTTTCTTTTCCATTCAGCTACCCTCTGTCTTTTGATTGGTGCGTTGAATCCATTAACATTTAAGGTTATTATTGATAGGTACTTATTCACGTTTCCCTTTTGTACTTGTGTTCCTGTCTTTCTCTCTCCCTTTTTCTTCCTCTTCTTATAGCAGTCCCTTTAGCATCTCTTGCAATGCTGGTTTGGTAGATGTGTATCCTTTCAGCCTTCTTTTGTCTGGGAAACTCCTATTTCTCCTTCCATTTTAATTGAGAGCCTTGCTGGTAGAGTAGTCTTGGTTTCAGGCCCTTGCTTTTCATTACTTGAAATATTTCTTGCCATTCCTTTCTGTCTTGTAGTGTTTCTGTGGAGAAATCAGCCGCTAGCCTTATCTTTGCACCCTTGTATGTTACTTCTTGTTTCTCCCGTGCTGCTTTTAAGATTCTCTCTTTGTCTTTAAAACTTGATATTTTAATTACGATGTGACTTGGAGTAGGCCTCTTTGGGTTCATCTTGACTGGGACTCTCTGTCCTTCCTGAACTTGCATGCTATTTTCCCTCTCCATGCCCGGGAAGTTTTCTGTCATTATTTTTTGAAACAGGATTTCTATGCCTTGCTCCTTTTCTTCTCCTTCTGGTATTCCTATGATTTGAATGTTGTTAAGTTTCATATTGTCGTGCATTTCCCTTAAGGTATCTTCATATTCTTTTGGTCTTTTTTCATGTAGCTGCTCTACCTGGGTATTTCTTTCTACCTTGTCTTCCAGCTCACTAATTCAGTCCTCTGCTTCATGCAACCTGTTTGTAATTCCTTCTAGTATATTTTTTATTTCAGGAAGTATATTCGTTTCTTCCTGGTTCTTGTTTAAGGTTCTTGTTTCCTTTTTCATATTGTCGTAGTTCTCATTCAGTTCCTTGTAGTTGTCTGTGAGTTCCCTGAGCATCCTTATCACCATTCTTTTGAACTCTACATCTGATAGTTTGCTTGCCTCACTTTCATTTAGCTCTTTTAGTGGGGAGTCTTCTGTTCCTTTCGATTGCTGGTTCTTTCTTTGTCTCCCCATTTTCAGGGACTCTTCTTGTTTGGTTCTGAGATTCCTGATGCTCTGCTTTGCAGTGTGAACTTCTGTGGTAAGAGTTCTGTGGGACTCAGTGGTGTGGTCTCTTTGATCTGCTTGTCTGGATGCTCTAGGGTTGCCCTTTCTTCTGTTTGTGTGGTGTCTCTTCTTGCACTTGGGTTTTTCCTGTTGGTGGCTCCTTTGTTGGTGGGTCCTCTCTTCCTGAGGAATAACTGGTATTCACAACTCCCACCTTATCTTGTATGTGATCGGCGCAGGGAGTATGTGATCTGGCGAAATGGAGTAAAATAGTGGGGGGTGGGGGGTGTTCTGTGGGAATTAAAGTACTAACAAGTAGGGAACAGATGGGAGATCCTTGGAGAAGTACCACAGTGTGATAATTCACTCAAGTAGCCACTTTTTATAAAAGGTGAAAAAGAGATAAGACTTTTATTGGGGGAGGTGGGGAATGTGAGCTGACTCCAGAAAGCAGAACATCTGTGTGGCGTTAGATGATGAGATATAGTGAGAGTAAATGATGGACACTTGGGGTAGTGTGGGAGAGAATAAAGTTAACCACAACAGTAATAAAGCTCAGGAAGATAGCGGAATGGGCCAAAACCTGGGTAGGGTGCTGTGTGGGATTTGGAACAACAATAATAGGACAAGCAATATGTAATCTGAATAAAAAGAATAAAAATTAAAAGACCAAGAGTAATGTGTTATCAGAATATGGGTTCAGTGTCAGAAGAGAAATTAAAATGTAATAGGAAAGGTAGAACAGGAAAACTAGTGAAGCAATGAAATCAAACAAACAAACTAAACATAAGGAAGAAAAATTAAAAAGTTAAAAACTGAAATGCAAGTTCTGAAGCATATCAATTTGAAATTTTTTCTCAGTTGTTGGCATCAGCTGTCTGATCTCTCTCCGACTCTGTCTTTGGTCCTTTCACTGCTCCAGATCTTATTGTCTTCACTTGCAAGAATAAGAAAATAAAAGGAAAAAAGAAAGAAAAAAAAACCTCCTGCGGACTTTAAACCCACCGAAGGGGTTCTGTTGGTCTTCCTGATGCTGCAGTCAGAGGAGGATGGGGCTCCATTTTTTGCTTTCTGGTTTCTTTTTTTTCCCTCTCTGCTGTTGATCTCTGAGGATGGGGGCTGTGTCTGGGCTGCTGTTTTCTCGGTTCACAGCCTCTAGCTGAGCCCTCAGGGCGCTGCAAGGCCCACACTGTCCTATGCGTCAGGCTGGCATCTTCAATTCCCCTCAGTGTGCAGCCCTTTGAGTAGTCCGTGACATGCACCGAGTGGGACCAACTTGCACCCCTCCTCCTCTTTGTTGGCTTAGGCACTGCACCTGCGTGCGCAAAGTCCTTTTTGGGCAGTTTAGTTCCCCTATTAAATTAAATCTCTCTGGGGACTGCTACCTCTTTGGCTCCAGTTGCCCTGTTTTGATCAGTCTTCGGGGCGCCCTTATTAGGAGCAGTTCATGCCCCTCCTCCTCCTCCTCCTGTGTCCCGGCTGGCCTCAGCCGCGGCAGCGCACCAGAGGCCCTTGCCCAGCAGCTGAGAGCCTTTTTCTGAGTGAGTTCCTCTTGTTCGCGGGTGGCCTTTCCTAATAATCACCGGGATTTTCACTCAGCCCAACTCTGACCCGTCCCAGGACTACCTAGGTCACGGTCAGTCGCAGCCCTTCTCTTCTCCCATCTCCTGGTGTCGCCCGGCTCCCCAATTTCTCTAGTATTGTCCCAGCCGGCGACCACTGTCCCAGCCGGTGGTGCACTGCCTGCTCTGTGTCTCCCACTGCCCAGCGACCAGGTCTCCACTGGTGCAGGTCTGTGACTTCCATGCTCTGGGAAGGGAGGGAGCTGGCAAGTTATAATCGCTCAGCTGACTCTCCTCCAAAGCTCCTTCGGTAGCCGTGGTCCCTGGCGCAGGACCTGGGGACCTTCCCGGCGGCTTACAAAACCTCCTCACCGTCCATTTTCTATCATCCTCTGCAATCTTTGGCTTCCAGACCTCAAATAAAGCTGGAATTTCGTTGGCTCATCACAGCTCTTCAGAAGATCGGCTAGGTGTCCCAGTTGGGTGCAGGAGCAAGAGGGTTTAGCTCCCACCTGCTTCACCGCCATCTTCCGACCCCTCCTGCTTTTCTTTTTTACAGCTGAGCAATATTCCATCGTGTAAATGTCCCATAGTTGGATCCACTTATCTACTGATGGGCACTTGGGCTGCTTCCAAATCTTGGTGATTGTAAATAGCACTTCAGTGACTATAAGGGTGCATGTATTCTTTTGAATTAGTGTTTTGGATTTCTTCAGATAAATTCCCAGAAGTGGAATTGTTGGGTCATTAAGCAGTTTCATTTTTAATTTTTTGAGGTATCTCCATACTGTTTTCCACGGTGGTTGCACCAATCTTTACTCCCACCAACAGTGCAAAAGGGTCCCCCTTTTCTACATCCTCGCCTACACTTGTTTGTTGAATTTGTATTTTTCTGCTGATTAGCGATGCTGAGCATCCTTTCACATGGCTATTGGCCATGTGTGTGTTCTCTTTGGAGAGGTGCCCATTCAGGTCTTTTGCCCATTTTTTAACTGGTCAGCCTATCATGTTTGATTGGAGGTCTCAGCAGCCTTTTTTTAGTAATAATCAGCATCCACTCAGGGACTCCAGAACCACTGGCAGATTCTTAAACCTACCTCTCCTACACGTGGTCCCACCTCTCAACAAGGCTGACACGCATTCCTCACTCCAAGCCCACCTTAAGAATTGATCACCCCTCCTAACTTTCACAAAAAAGTATGCTTTACCTGTATCAGTTAAGACCTCATCTATTACTATGTTATCTGACTGTTGAATGTAGGAACTGCTTTTCACATCTTTGTATTCTGAGCAATTTACATAGTGCCTGACACTTAATAGGTGCTTAATAAATAATGATGGTAATTGTCACTACATATTACAAATTATAGAAATGTTTTATAGCAGTTTTAAATGTCAACTAATCTTCCTATACCGACTGGAAAAAAAATGTTTTCAGCCACAAGCAATGAATAGCAACAGCTGAGATCGCCACTCCTTTGATGGGCACCGTGCTGTGTGTGTGTTGTGAGAGGGGGTGTGCCAAGAAATAACCATGTTCTCCTGCCGCCTTGGCCGTTCTCTCTCTCACGTAAAACCGAGAGCGTAAAAATGGACTCATTGAGTCCATTGCCAGGAAGGACACAGTGTGGGTGCTGAGGGGACTCACCGTGGCTATAATGTTTACAGCATTTCTTTTCTTTTGGACTCATTGAGGAGAAAATTTCACTTGTATTCACCCAACACATATTATTATTTTATGTTTCCAGAGAGAATTTTTCATCGAAGCCACCCGTTACACTTTCCCATCTCACAGACCATCCCCACCACGATACACACTGTCATTTCAGTGGCAAATCTGTTTGTCAGAAAACTCTAATTGCTTTATATGTGAGAACATTAAACTACAATAAATTTATGTACACAGCTGCTCCATTACTGAAGAACAAGTTTTATCTCCTAATAAATTGATGTTTCTTTTTAGTGTCAGCTAAAACCAAAATTTACACCCAAGGAAGTGAACCTTAACATTACATAATTATTTCAATGCCACCGGTGCTAAGAAAGGGTACTCACCACCCACCTCTGAACGGGCTGGAGCGAGGGAAATGGCTTTTCCTCTCTTAATTGTTTCTGGGAAGCATAACTGCACAGTTACTTTAATTGAAATAGGAGTAGAAGCTCTGCCTTTTTAAAGCAGATACTGTAAATAGTGTCATCGTTCAGAATGAATTGCACTGTAAAGGGAAAGACTAAAAGGCTTATTTATATTGAAGGGTAAGGGGGAGAAAAAAGATTTGTTTTGGTGGTTTGTCTAGAGTTACATTTAAGATAATGGAATAAATGCTTAAAATTCTCTGGACTTTAATATTTAATTCACCTTTTTTATAAGACTTTGAATGAAACTGACTGCTAATAAAAGGCACGTCTTGGACAGAGAACTTATATAAATTTGACTTACTTTTAGATGGTTGAATTAAAATGGCCAAAGGCTGGTTTTCTTATGTTTGCATCTACTAATACCTCAAATATGGTGCTCTTTTAGGAATAACGTACATTAAAGACTTCAATTGCTAAATAAAAAATAACATCATGTTTACTTTAAATTCGGAATTTAATTATGTACGTGCATGAGGCAGACATATAGACAGGAGGAGTGCACCCTCTTGACATCTCTCATTCAAGCGTACCGCAGATGGGAGCCCTCGCCCCTCCAGTGTCTGTGCACCAGGAAGACGTAAGCGAGCAAGAGAGTATGCACATGCATACTACCCTGCAGAAGCCCTGGGCTAAGTCTTGCGTTGTCCTAAGCCTGCCACCTCCTACTTTGTTGACCCTGGCATGTCATTTTCTCTCTCTAGGCCTCAATTTCCTCATCAATAAAATGGTGGTGTTGGTCCCAAGGATCTCAAAGATCTCAAAGCTGCTTTATAACTTGAATGTTCTTTAGTTCTAAAAGATGCAATTCTGTGATCATGAGATTTTCTTTAGTCATTCATTTCATACCGTGTAATGGACACTTGAATTTTCCTTTCCTTTAACCTTTCATTCAGCGTGTGTGGCTGCCAGTGTCTGAGTAAGAAGAGAGAGAAGTGAATAGGCCAAGAACAGATTGGGTATTGGCCTATGCCAGTTCTATCAATTATTTGAGAATGATTAAATATTTTTTTACTTTAAAGCCAGCTTTTTTATGGCATTTGAATAAGATATTAAATGCCATGGAAGAGAGCAATGCACACTTAACTGCTTAACTGAACAATCTGTGATGTCCTGGCTGTAGCATTTTGGAAGAGCTTCGATACTGATGGAATGATGTTCTGAAAGTCTCTGCTAACTACAGGGAATATTTTTCAAAGTAAAAGAAAGATCCTGTGAAAAAACATGTTGGGTCTCTAGGGTTAACTTAAAGCATTAAACTAGAGGATGTCCCTCTTCCACTTCCAAATATTTGGTTTTAGCCATTTTAAATTTAACAAAAAGAACAAAAGTTTTATGATATTTAGTTGACATGTTCATTTCATTCCAAATTTTTAACAGTCCCTTAGTACTTTATATATTGTGTAGAATCTTGTGTTCTCTTGTATAAGGAACACATAGACTATATTGAAACCCATTCTGTAGTACTTGCTGTCTACTTTTACTATTGAAATTACTATGAAGATTTAGAGTTATCCTGCTATGCCCATGGGATCCATGGCTGCTAAGCTATACATGCCGCTCTCTGAAGCCAAGTCTTGGTCAGGGGCATGACCTCTAATTATAACATTGTTCCTATGGGAAAAAGTCAACCACTTCTGATGTGGTTTCTAGGAACACGTTGTGGTGAAAAGAGGATGCCTGCATTTTCTAAATTTAAGCTTTTCAACTCTTTATGTCATCATTTATGACTTGGCAAGATGTGAACAATGTGTCTTAGATTGTAGGGCATTCATGGGTTGGATCACAGCCCCTCCCCGAAGTGCATACAAAAGGGATAACAAATGTATATGTCAACCATAAACTTTAATTGGAAAATTTGCTGCATGTGCAAATATACACTCATGTTTTTGGAATGAGAATTTTATTTTAAATGTTATAAAAGATCTCTCTTCTCTGCAATGTCAAACATCTTGATCTTCCAAACATGACCACAGTCCTAATTAGTGATAAATCCTGGCTTTTCTCTTAAAAATTCTAAAACTCATTGTCTTTTTGTATTCCTTTTTTTTTTCATAATCAGACTTATATTATTACTGAAATGTTTAACTTAATATCTTAATTACTCCCAAGATTCTACAGAGAATCATGAATCTAAGTTACAAGGACAAATAGTTAAGGGTTTGTTTTTTTTTAAGTATTTAAATAAATTGAAGATATCCAATCAGCTTTTTTTTTTTTTAAGAAAATATGTCTTTCATAATAATATCCACTGGGACTTAGAAACTACATAAACTAAATAGTTCATCTGTAAAGAAATACTGAGGATATAGAAAATGAGACTTGGTCAAGAGAGCAATACACCTGTACTTATTTTTATTCTTTTTATGAGAACAATTAGCCAAATTATAGATGGGACAAGGAACATATTTAATATCAGATATTAACCCAACATCGAGAAACTAGGAAAGTTAGCCTTAAAGACTTGAACTTAGGGTAATCGTGACAGTAATACTATCAGGGCTGTCATATTTAGCTAATATAAACAAATTATTAATTACTTTAAAGCTTTCTTCAATTAGTAAAACCATAGTGCTCGTGAAAGGAACTCGATGAACAGCTCCTGAGGAGATTCTTCTTTGTCACCAGCAAAGCCAGTGCCACCTGCCAGCAACCTAGGTGTCACAAGCCTGCACCCAGCTCAGAGGGAGCAGAGGAGTTTGTGTGGGGCCCCGCAGAGCGCCCTGCAGTGAGCCTTTCGTGGCAGGACCCAGTCAGCTACTTGAGGCGCTGCTCTCAGACACAGGACACGTTGTATCCCATGAGGCCTCAATTTCATAAACAACCCCATCTCCCCCATTTGCTTCTCTACTGCTAATACACAATGCTGTGGGAAGTAGGGACAGCCCTCTCCTACAAAGAGCGTTGGTTGGATTTATCACATACATTCTGCCCTCTTCTCCTCTCTTTGTTCTCTGGGTGATCTCATCCACCCCCAGAGCTTCAGCTCTCCCCGTATACATGCTGAGGATCACGAAAGCGATGTCTCATTTTACTTCTTTCCTGAGCTGCAGGCCTGGACTTACAACGACTTACTCTGTGTCTCTCTGGATGTCATGATTCATTATGTTCAGTGTTTAGAAGTGCCTGTTCTGTGCTCAGCACTGGGTTAGAGCCTTTCTGATACCTATTTCATATTATTTACATACATATAAGCCAAATATTATTTCTACTAGAAGAATCAGAAATAACTAACTAGGTTTATATTCCATACTCAATAGAGCGGCCACTGTGGTGCTTTAGGAACTGTGGTTAGTGATATAAAATTTATTTCTGTAGGAGCCACACCCACCCAACTTCCAAAAAAAAATTATTTGAAGTGGTTTTTATAAATAGCTATTAAAACAAAGTTTAAAGGGACCCAGAAAGATAAAAGATATATTAGGAAATTGGTGTGAGGGAATAATTATAATTGGACATTACATTTATCTCAGAGTTTCCCGGTAGCAAAGACAACATAAAAATCCTTAGTCTGTGACATCCTTACTTTTGTGCTGTCAGGAGCACAAAATTCCAGGGGTCATTTTTAACATATACTTGTAAAAGGGAAATTGTGTAACAATGACTATTTTCAAATGAGTGTTCTTATTACGATCAATTGTTGGTGTGATAAATGGAAATATATGAGATCATCTGTAGAAATACCTTCTCTGGCGTTACATTTTAGGAGTGATTTTTTTACATATATGCGTTATAAAATAAAAGTATATAACAGATTGAATTATGTTTGCAAAATTGGGTTTTAAAAAACACAGAAATGTTCATATCATGACCTGAAGTCACATAACTTTTGACCAGAATTAAAGATACTATATTGTAAAGATGTTTTGGAGAATTTAACCTCGAAGAATTAAGCTTTCTGGACCAATATTCTTGGTCTCATTATTGATAGTAAGTGTTCATAGAGAATTCTGTAAATCCAAGTGAAAGGGGAGACTACCAGTAAAGGGAGAATTTTGCTTCGGATCCCTCTCAGGAAATTCATCATCAATTTCTACCTGAAACTGCAAAATCACTTTAAGATTTGTATTTTTATCCAGTGATTTTTAAGAAAGAAAATAAACTTATCAATTATGTTTATTCCCATTATTGGTAATATTGGTTTCATCAAATGTCATATTACCACATTTTTCATGATTTGTAAGATTCAGATTTTTCACAGTTTAAAATCTCTATCAAGGTACTTATTACAATCAATGTCAGTTTAATTGGCAACATTTTCATTCTCTCAGAGAAATATAAAATGTTTCATGATCAACAGTTCTTAAATTTAATGAAACGCAGTTAAAATTTTATACTTCATACGGATTTCTTACCTTTTAGTTCAGTTTACAACACACATAAAAAACAGACCATATAAATTTTTTAAGAAACCTGACTCAGGCAACAAAGGGGTAGATTCAGAGGCGGATTAAGGTCGGTTGAGGCCCCAGGCACAGAAGAAAATATTGGGCCCCTTAAAAAAGAGAGAAACAGGGAAAATCAAAATACATGTTAACCATATTTTTAAATAAATAAAAAAATATTATGTACTATTAGTGTTTTGTTTCCAATAAAATTTGAATATATGTATAATATAATTAATAATAGTTGGGGTTTTGCGGGGCCCTTCAAAAGTCAGGACCCAGGGCGCGCCCGGTGCGCCCGCTGTTAAATACGCCTCTGATTATTACTTCTCTGAACTTTTTGACAAAAGGTGAAGGGATTATCATTGGGTTTCATTTTGTTGGAAAGATGGAGAATTGACACTTCAGCAGAACCCATGTTGTAATAAACACTAGTGACTCGAGGGAAACTGTTTTGCAAATTTTCTATTGTGTCATATCTATTTGTATTTATCAACAACACCTCAGGTTTATTAAATGTTCTGCATTTTACTCATAAGGTTCTCTGGATAATGTGCCAAGACCCTGGAGATGGCATTCTGATAGAGCAGAAACCTATGGAAACAGTGTTGCAGTGACACTATGAAATGTCAGCGGAGGTCTCTTATAGCATAATGTCACAACAAAATGTCAGCCACAATCCATGGAGACACTATTATATCGAAATGAAACAATGTCAGTGTCAGTATGTACATGAGAAAAGACAAAACAAATATCTGTAGAGGCCGGTGACATCTGAGTCTCGATGTAGTTTCATGTCAGATAATTGGCTTGTGACTAACATGAGTAAATTTTCAGTATATATTTTCTAAATATTTCTTTTGCAACTCAAAAAAGAAAAAAATCCCAACCCAGTTCTTTCATATAAATGTCTGCATGAGAATATTGCTGATAGCTAAATCCATGCCTATGTCTGCATCTGATGTCTATGCTCATTCTAGGCTTCTGTTGCTACCACATACGTAATTGGTTCTGTTTGGTCCTGGCTTAGCTTCCTCACGTACCAGTACTGGGACATCGGTTGAATGTATAAGTAGAGGAAAGGCAGTGTTACGGTCTGCTTGGACAGGATCGCACAGAGCTTTACCAGAGGCTTTGCTCCCTTCCTTTCTCCCCTGTGCCAGGGTATAAGCGGGCACAGACGCTGCCTTGGTGAGCCTTCAGGCGCCCAGGCTGGTTTTGAAATGTGCACCTGAATTCCTGCGACCTCTACTTCTTCTACTCATGATTCAGTAGCACCTCGGCTGGGTGCTACTCTTCTTGTTTTCCAGTTCTTTGATATTAATGGGAAGATCAAGAATTCTGTAGTTATTGCAGAAAACAAGTCCTTATTAAAAATCTATAATCATGTTAAATTAAGACATTTTTCCCAAGAAAAAGTTAAGTTCGTAAAGTGTCGAGTTGAAGTCTTTAGCCCTGGCTGGTGTGGCTGAGTGGACTGAGCATCAGGATTCGATTCCTGGTCAGGGCACGTGCCCGGGCAGCGGGCCACGCCCCTGTTGGGGGCGTGCGGGAGGCAGCCAATTAATGCTTCCCTCCCTCTCTTGCTCCCTCTCTCCCCGTCTCTCTAAAAATAATAAAAAATTTTTTTTTAAGTTTTTAAGTCTTTAAACAACATTTTGGACATAGAGATGTGAGAATTTTACCATATCAATCAACTTATAAACTTCAAAAGGTTTTTTAATCCACATTTTAAACAATTTGTGACTGGAATTCAATATTATTGATTTTTTTTTTTTTAGAAATTTGAAAATCCTTCAAATTGACAGAAAAAATTCAAACTAGAGAAAAGAATCTCTTCCATGAGTGTCATGCCCACAAAACAAAGACTTTTTTTCTCATTCAGCTACAGTTTTAATTTTAAAATCATGTTTAAGCAGTAGGATGCAATAAAGTCTCACTTACCTAGAAGCAAACCAAGCAATCCCACGATTAGCCCGATGTGTTTGGAAATTAATTAAGGGCTTTGGGGTAATATCTTATAGTCAGTAGAATAAGATTCACCTATTTTCTTCCTTTTTTCTACTCAGTACTGAATAGTAAGAACTAAATGTCATGAAAATCTTAAAACTTTTTAAAAAAATTAAATGATATCGATTATTCTTTCTTTCCAAGATGGAAGAGACTGCAGTGTTTTCTGGAAGGGTTTTCAAAAACAAGGACTGAAACCAATAAACAAAGGAGCTTTTGGTAAACTTTTAATCAGAATACCATTTGGTTCTTCTAAAACTATGATTTTTTGAGTCTTATTCCAAGTTCAACTTGCATATATTAATTCATATGCACTAGCCATAAAACTTCATCTTCTAGACAATGACACAACTTTGTATTATGGGATGTGCTGAAATTGTATTCTCAAAGCATGCTATGTAGCTGTGGCAGGACTGCACTGTGGGAAAGTCATGAAACAGTCTTTACTAGAAGCATCAATGGAATAATTTTAAGAGATCCAAATGGGATATGGTCACTACTCGGCATAAGAGCTAAGAGTGGAGAAGCAAATATTGAAACAGGATTAAAAATCATTAATCATAATCACCGCATTGACCAGTGGAGGTAAACTTGTATAACAGACATCTAAAGCCAAACTGTGAATTTCATAACATATCAAAGAAAACTATTTGAAGTATAATGCCAGAATGTATGTTTGGGGGGAGGGTGTTTGGAGATAGACAGACAGACAGTCTGTCCAGAAGGTATCCAACCACGTAATATGAAAAATAGAGGCATTTATTAAAAAAGACACAAGATGCAAGAAACATTGTACATAGGACACTGATGCCTCAGTCCCCTTCAAAGTAGGCACCTTGGGACCTCACCTAAACTCCATTGACTACCCTGTTGTATTTTCCTGAATCTCATCAACAGTCTGAAATTGCTTCCCTTTCACAGGTGATTTTAGTTTTGGGAAAACCCAGAAATCACAGCATACCAAATCAAGGCTGTAGTGGAGCTGAATCACCTGTGTGATTTAATGTTTCGCCAAAAATCTCTACACAAGATGTGATGCGTGAGCAGGCACATTGTTGTGATAAAGCTGCCAGTCACCAGCTGTCCATAGCTGTGACCTGCTGAATCATCTAAATCATTTCCATAGAGGAATGTTCAAGCTTAATGCAAAATTTGATACAGATTCATTGCTCTACTCGCTTGGTCATTTTCAGTGTGATGGCCACACAGTGCACATGCTCACTCAATGGTGTCTGCCACCCCCACTGACTAGTTGTCATTGTTCACACATGTGCATTCGAGTCCTCTCTCCTTGGCTGCCAGGTTACATCAATGTTGCACAAATCTTTCTCATTATATTAACAATGGCTGAACTTTTTCCAGGCAGACCTGGTGGGTGTGCATGTGTGTGTGCATGTTTGTAGAGGGACACTGAGGCTAAATTTTACATATGTGTATATGTATAAAATGCATATATATGTATACACAAATAATATGTATTTACCTATGTAAACATATATTTCAAATGTAATTTATATATATAAAACATATATAATGTAAAAAATAATATAGAAATAATTCTAAAGTTTGTTGGGGAGCATTGGGTATTATCCTGTCTTTATAACCAAGTAAATATTTACATCCATGTCGTTTATCTACTTAAAAACAAATAATGTAAATATACCTGTTTTTTTCTTGAAAAGACATTTCATTTATTTGAAAATAATTGAGAATTAATAATCAAACTAGAAAATCAAGTTTCAACACAGAATAAAAATATTTCTTCAAAAAGATAAGAAACAGAAATATTTCTTTTTTGAAAATAGGTGTATCTTTTTATTACTATATAATGACAGAATAACTCCAAAATTCAAGAACCAAGTTGACGTCCCCCAAGCGAAAGATTGGTAGATTCTCCTCTGAAGAAACTGATGCTTCTCCAAAGAATGAACCCTCATACACATGGGGATCCCCAGCCCCACAAATGTTTCTCTAAGCAGCCTTTCTGGAGTAACGTCCACCACTTAGAAGCCCCACCTGTACACACAATGACTAATTTGCCTTTTAGAGCCTTCAAACACTTGAGGAAAGTCTTAATTGCGGAAGTCAGAAAGAAAAACAACAAACTTAAGAACTTGGAAGAAAGAAAAAATACAGGGAGGAGAAGAGAAAATATTTAAAAACTGTAATACCTGCCATGAAATAAGAAACTGTGGTTGCCAGATTTGAATAGGAGGCTATTAGAAAGGATTATTAAGAAAATATGAACGAACTCTTGGAAAATAATAATTATGATAACAGTATTAAAAAACACAATAGAAGTCTTGGTAGATAAGGTTGAAGAAATTTCCAAAAATGTAATAAAACACAAGACATATAGAAAGAGTAATATAGTGGGAAAGAAAGTCAAAAGTCTATTCTGGGAGGTCTAGCATATAGCTAATACGTTTTTAGAAAGAGAGACCAGAGATAATGAGGGAGAAGTTATTAGAGAAATAACATCATAAATTTTCCCAGGACTGGAGAACTTAAGATTCTAGATTAAAGAATTATCCACTGAAATGAATTCCAGAAAAATTAATTGTAAAAAGAAAACAGTGTCGTACTGTTTCATAATACCAAAAAGAAAGAAATTATCCCTCTTAAAAGTATACAATAAACGGATGAGAATCAAAATGTTAGGTTTCTCAGCAGCAACACTGGAGCTAGAAGACAATGGAGCCATACCTTCCAACACTGAAGGGTAATGTTTTCTAACCGGTGATTCCATACCTAACCATCCTGTCAATGAGTGTGGTGGTAGAATAGATATATGTTAACTATGTAAAGACACAATTTTTTTTTTTTTTTACTTCTAATACAACTCGTTTTAGGAAGCTACAGAAGGTGTGCTCTAACAAATCCCAAGACAACAGTGAAGGGCTTCCGCTGTGTGCAGAACTAGAGACTCAGGGCACTTTGGCATGGGTGGGGGGAACACTTGAGGTTGGGGGACTCCAAGAAAAAAATTGGAATTAATAAGCTATGATGAGTTTGGTCTTGTGGAAATTTGTGCTAAAAGGCTATAGAGAGGGAGAAAATATTTGCAAAAGACATGTTGGATGAAACACTGTTACCAAAATATACAAAGAACTTTTAAAACTCAACAGAAAGAAAACCAACAGCCCAATTTCAAAAAGGGCCAAAGACCTTAACAGGCACCTCACCAAAAAAAAGATACACAGATGACAGATAAGCATGTGGAAAAAAGCTTCATACCATATGTCATCAGGGACATGCATGTGAAAACAACAGTGAGATACCACTACACACAGATTAGAATGGCCAAAAGTCAGAGCACTGATGCCAAACGTGGGCAAGGATGTGGTGCAGCAGGAACTCATTCACTGCTGGTGGGGATGCAAAATGGTCCAACCATTTTGAAAGACAGTTTGGCAAATCCTAACAAAACTTAACATACTCTTACCGTAAAAATCCAGCAATCATGCTCTTTGGTATTTGCCCAAAAGAGTTGAAAACTTGTGTCCACACACAAAACTGAACATGGATGATGTTTATAACAGCTTTATTCAAAACTACCAAAACTTGAAAGCAACCAAGATGTCCTTCAGTAGGTGAATGGATGAACTGTGATATATCTAGACAATGTAATATTATTTAGAGCTAAAAAGAAATGAGCTATCAAGCCACAAAAAGACATGGAGGAAACTTAAGTGCATATTACTAAGTGAAAGAAACCGGTCTGAAAAGGCTACATACAGTATGATCTTGACCATGTGATGCTCTAGAAAAGGCAAATCTCAGAGTGAAGGGTAGAGCAGAGAGGATTTTTTAAGGCAGTGAAACTACACTGTATGATACTATAATGATAAATAAATGTGATTAGAAATTTGTTCAAACCCATAGAGTGTGCAACATCAGGAGGGATCCTAATGTAAACTAATGTGGACTTTGGGGGATAATGATATGTCAATGTAGGTCCATCGGTTATAACAAATGGACCAAACTGGTGGGGCATTTTGACAGCAAGGGAGGCTATGCATGTGTGGGGGCAGGGGGTATATGGGAAATATCTGTACCTTCCTCTCAATTTTGTTATGGACATAAAACTGCTGTAAAGAATGAGGTATTTTTTAAAAGTCTATATAGGGCGGAAAGAAATTAGAGACAGCCTCTAAGAAAACTAAACAGAAGAAAAACCAAGAATCCCATAGAAGACAGGAAATGCAATCATAGTGCTCCACTTGAATTAGCAGTGAACAATGTTTATATAATTAATGTAAACACTAAAAAATTATGTAAAAGTTGTGTTATAATTATATTGGGGAGTAACAGAAATGAGAATTGGGAGCAGAAATTGGGATTGCAGGGTGTAGGAGAGCTAATGTTTTATCGAACTTCACAGAAGCCAACTGGTAATGTTTAATATTAATGAATCAGCCCTGGTTGGCGTAGCTCAGTGGACTGAGCATCAGCCTGCAAACCAAAGGGTCATGGATTCCTCAGTCAGGGCACATGCCTGGGTTGTGGGCCAGGTCCCCAGTGGGGGATGCGTGAGAGGCAACCACACGCTGAAGTTTCTCTCCCTCTCTCTCCCCCTCCCTTCTCCTCTAAAAATAAAATAAATAAAATCTTTTAAAAAAAGCGAAATTAATGAATCAGGAGATAATGGTATAAATATGTTATTCAGAACTATATAGTTAAATACCAGAGGTATTTGGTTAGATATGGATTATTGTTAAATTCCTAAATGTTGTTTTTGCATAATGGATCATACTGATAATTTACTTTTAATAATATTGAGTATTGAGTACTAAAAATGACTAAGTAAATGAAAGTCATGCAAGAATCATCGATTAGCGTATATCACAAAGTAGGAATTATGACTGATTCATTTCAAGTATCTCAGGTTGAGTTAAAAAGAAATAATCATAGTAAACAGCTAAAAGCCTTAAAAGTGTTTTTCTTGCAAGTGGGTAGTCAGAGGGACAATACCTAATGAAACAGAAGATACTTTTTATTTTAAACGTTTTAGTTAGCATTTTAAAATATAAATTATACATAATATTACTCCGAAAAAATGAAATTTACAAAAGAATGATGCAAGACACTTTCAAAATCTATCAAAAATTCCAAACTGATATGGTCATACATTAGTTTTCTCATGATTCAGCTGAACGTGAAATGAGAAGTTAAATGGATTGACATTTCTAACTTATTTATTTCCTCTGCCCAGATAGGTTATTCGTAAGTTGGTACATGGCCAAATTTTGACTAGAAGCCTAGAAAGTTACTAAATAATTACGAATTTAATTAGTAGCATAAATAGAATTAAAAATTATCAATCAAGAAAAATATCCTAATGATCTTAAAAGGGTTTAAAAATCAGCAACATATACCAACTTTTCATTTGGGCACATTTTTCAACCAATGGTCATTGGCATCAATTCAGCACCAGCAGGAATCCCCGAATTGGTGTGTGGTGAAGAAGGAAAGTTTATTCAGTGCAAATAGCGCAGTTGTGATACAGCTCAGAAAGCAGTGCGGCATGGCTGTGAGGCAGACTCCGAGCCGGGGGCCCGGTCTCTCTCTGGCTAAAGAGTGCTGTTCTACACTACTCTGGAAGACTTCCTTGCTGTTTCAGCTCCAGGTCAAAAAACCCCAGTCTTCAGTCTTCCATGAAAGAGAAAGTGCACGTTCCAAACCTGGGGGGAACGAACTTAGAAGTCCCCGCCACTGAGTTGTCCCTGATTGGCCTGTCCAGATGAGGACTTGAAATCTTTATAAAGTATAGTTTGATTGGTACAAAAAGCACTCTCTTGATTGGTCAGAATAGGGCTGCTCTGATTGGCCAGTGAAAACACCGGTAGTAACATAACCGCATAGCTCTGATTCATCTAATTCTGATGAATTAGGATTCCAGGAACTCCTTTGAGGGGCTGGCTGGGATGGTAGAACCGCCGTGCAGACGGGCGGTTCAGTGCAGAAACAGGCTGCTCAGTGTAGACTTCACCAAGTGCGGTTTGTGTGACGCCCTTTTGTAGAAATGGCTTCTGAGCTCCGAGATGTTTTTGTTTTTGTTTTTAAATTTGAGCCCAGTTGGCCACCGGGAGCCTTTCTTAGTAGATGCCGTCTGTCTCTGAGCCCACACATCCAGTGTTCTATTTTGTTTTGTTTTTTTAACTAATCAGTGTATGTTCCTAGTTTTATTCTAGTTCTCAGAAACATTTCAGATAAGCCACTTGTAAAACATACATTATTTTTCATTTTAAGTCATTTCAGAACAACCATATAGAATTTAGCCATAATTTACAATTATGACATGGGCATTAAATACTGTATTATATTGGAATGTTTATCTTCTAAAAAAAACAGTTTTGTATAGGTTTTATTTGGTTGGGTTTTTTTGTTTTGTTTTGTTTGTTTTTGCAGTTATTGCTATCATTAAAGACAGAGAATGCAAAAACAGAAAATGTTAGCCTTGAACTCAGTAATCAATTCACGATTAAAGAATTAAAATAATAGTTCTACAATTACTTTGTATGCTTATATGATAAAAGCTCTACTTTGAAAACATGATAAGCATTTTTATTTTGTCATCTAAACCTATCAGAGTTTGTACTTTAATTTCCACTGCTTTTTATTTCAGATTTTTATAATGTATTCCTGATTTTCACTTTTCTTTTAGTTCTCCAGTGTTTTCACCTGTAATATTAAGTTCTTTTTCCTTTTTATTCAGACACCCAAAAGTATATTTTCGTTTGAAGTGGACCCTTAGGCTTCCACTAAGGGTCACAACTGGCTAATCCTCATATTTCTGGTGGTTTTATTGAATAAATAGTACAATGCAGAAACCTTCTTCAGTTGCCTGCCCTATTAGAATGTCGTAGATATCCTTGCTGTTTATCAAACAGTTCATGAAAATCACACAATCTACAAAAAAGTGAATGCACTTTAGATACCAACCCTAAATTATGACTCACTCATTGTTAAAGAAAATTACGTATGTGTTTTCTTATAGGCAGTAACATTTTATTTTCAAGGATGCATTTAAATTCATAGATATACCTGGAAAACATTTTCTCTCCCATCATTTATTCGTGTAAAGCCACCCAGAGTTTCCAACTCGCGAATCAGGAAGACTCAGGAGGCCGGGAGCTCTGCTTTTGTCCCTGCCCTGTGCCCGTGCTCTTCCCCGGGGGCCTGCGGAGTTTCAGCCTGGGTATTTAGCCATCTTGGGTTTTAGGCTCTAGCATTCACATGATATTCAAAGGTCATTTGTTTAAAAAGTTTTACTAGAATATGATTTCTGAAACAACTTCGATAATCAGTTTTGTAATGATAGTTTTTAAAGCTTGCTGAATAATACCACTTTTGTGCTGTCTTAAGCCAATGCCTCACTGGAATTGTGGCTGCCATAAATTTACAATCCTTTTGGGTAGAAACCGACTTGGATTATTTCTGTGAAATTTACTAGTCAGGAAAAACTACCTCAGGCTCACAACAGAATGTCTTTTGTGTTTGTGTTTATCATTGCATCCCAAAATTATGTGTATCTGTGCAAACGTGTGTATTCTTTGTAACTGGAGGAATTCCCTTCAAAAAAGTAAAGCTAGATTTGTCTCACTTGTGCCTGAGACCAGTGACAAGCTGTAGTAAGGAAGAGTGATGATAGTAATAAAGTGGGCGAGGGGTACATTCCTGAGATTTTGCTGCTTATACAATGATAGCCCTGTTACTAAATGACCGCAGAGGGGCTGGGTGAGACTGAGTCCCCAGTCTTTCTGATGGAGAGAGGTGACCCTCCCTGTAACTCAACACAGCAGAAGCCAATGCAGCCTTAACAGTTTGGTGACTACCTTTTTAACCCAGAGGACGTAGCTGTATGTTTTTAATTTGTGGTGATTTATTACAGTGAAATTGGTGTGAAACGGACAACAAATTTTTGGTGTCAGAATCTGAAAGTGAATTTTATCAGCTGAGGAACGTGAGTGCCTTTGGGATTTGCAAAAGTTTCTCATAATTCTCATAGTACAGATGATGAGTAAAACTGAAAATAAACAGAAAATGACATGATATTTCCTAAGTAGCTAATTTCACATACACATAGACACTTATAAATATAAATATAGCATTTAGCTTCACTTTAGGCTTTTTCTATAATTCAAGGTAATTTGTACATAGCCAAAAAATATTTGTCTAAAAACCTTAATGTAAATATTAATAGCATTTGCTACAGCTCAGAAGTGTCTGGGATTATCTATAGAAAAAATGCAAATATTATAAGAAGGTTTTTACAAACTTTATTTTTTCACTGTTCCAACTTGGAAGAGAGTTTATACCTACATACCAATATAAAAGTGCTAAGATGGATGAAAAAAGCTGCCCTTGTTGGAAACTAACTTTGCATGCATAATTAATTTGAGCACCACATTCCTACTTCACAAGCAGAAGAGAAATTGAATTCAGGTGTTTGGTGAACATATGGGGGCTTTACTGTGAATTTATGACCTGTGGTTTGAGTGTAAAACCCCAAGATACTTGCTGATAAAACCTAATGAAGCTTGTGCAGAGGAGCTATTTTTATTTGTACTTTGGTAATTGATACATTTCTTGGTTTAACCCACCCACCCTTCCCCGTGGTGCTCATAAATCTCCTAGTGTGAGCATCGGTAGTGGGAAGCCCCTGTGTCCACCAGGCCGCTCTAATGCCTACAAATCAGAAAGTTCGAAGTTTGCTTTTCCACAGCATTTGAGTCTGTTCCTTCTTTCTGTTTTAATTTAGCAATTTATGCTTCCCTGCCCACGTGGGTGACAGGACGCAAACCCATGCACCTGGGAGGAAGCTGTCCAGGTTCTTCTAAGAGAAGCAAAAGCTTTCTCGGGGAGACACTACTTCTCTGTGTCTTAAGTAAGCAAAGGCGGGGGCCCAATGTAGCTCACTATAAAAATGCAGGCAACAAATTCATTGTCATTTAAAGGTTTTCTCCCCAAGACTAAGCACTCCTTCAGGGAGAAGAACCTGTAAACACAGACCCTAGCACTGTCGCTCTGCTTCCTGTCCGTAGAGGATTTCGCAAAGAACGCTCCCGATTCGAGTGCCAGGCAAGAAAACACCGCGTGACAAGTGGCCTATTTTAACGCGCGGGTGTAATGGGTTTAAATGAGAAACCTGCGTTTGCTCACTGATTTGCAGCAATTACAAAGTCAGTTCTGACAGCTGTGGATTTTAGCTATTTGGCGATTACAAGATCAGGAGTATTTTATGGAATTGCTAATCAGTACAGAAAACATCTAAGTGAGAAGAATGTTGTTTACCTGGCGTCTCTGGCTTCAGTCCCCGGTGGCTGTGCTGGCGTCCCTTTTTAGTTCAGTGACATTCTCCCCTCAACGCCTTAGTCATCCCTGTTCAAGAACTTGTTTGTATCCACTTTCATCATGCTGACAGTCTGTCTGTTTTGAAAGGATTACAATTCTGCACATCCATGCATGACATCACAGTGAGACATTGCTTAATGATCTGAGACGCTTGTGGTCACCGCTAGCTGCCTGGTTCTAAAGCTGCGTGACAGTTCTGCCCTACATATGTTTTTTCCAGTGTCACTTTTTGCTTACTCCTGGTGTCTGTTTTAAGTAACATCTATGAAATAGCTGAATTTTAGATTTGCCATTGCTACAAGTAAAGGGATACAAGAAGAATTAGCAATTGGGCGAGGAAGAAAAAGGCGCTCTAATTTTTCTCCAATGAAAATGTTTCAAAAAAGACTAGTACTCTGGAGCGGTGGGCTGTTTACTTAATGTGCTGGATCTTTAGCCTTTCTATTTGCGGAACTACCGAGGAAGTCAATAAAGAGATACTTTTTCCTGAAATAAGTGACTAAAACATCGGAACCTCCTGTGAAGGTTACATCATTACCGAAAGGCACCATCAGGGCTTCGAGAAGTCAGGATCTTTGAGCATAAATGTAGTCCTGGAAGCTTTGCTATCTTCTCTTTTCTGAGTGTGCTGGGATACAGATTGTAATGATGTTTCGAAAGTCCTAGAACCTGGGAGATGATAGGACTTTGAAGCACCAGCAAGTGGAGGAGAGAGAGTTCCTTAAGCAGAGAAGTTGGCCATTAGCAGAACTCTAGCGTTGTCCCTCTGGTCTGTGTATGGAATGCCTGAGCAAGTAATAGAAATTATTGTTTCTAAGATCACAAGGTATAATTTGGAAATTTATTTTTGTATGTTTTAATTGGGAAAAAGAATAATGCCCTTTTACATCCCCAGTAATTGGATGCCAAGTACAGGCATGAAATTCACTAGCATTTGGAATAGAATTTTGTACTTAGGCCCAAAAGTAAATTAACAGGGCTGAGACTTACATGGCAAAAATGAAAGGCTGAAGCTATGAACTAATATGGTTAACAAAACTCTTTACTGTGCACCTAATCTTTTGTAAATTAGGGATTTGAAGGACATCTGTTAACTCCTGGACCCTTGGCAAACTAAAATCAGTTTTAAAACAAAACAAAGTTTTGTGGACCCTGACAGAGAAGATATGTAATAAAAAGGGCTCCTGGTGGCTAACTAGACTCAAATTTTAAAAAGAAAGAAAGAGAGAGAGAAAAGAAAAGAAAAGGAAAGGAGGAGGGGAGAGGGGAGAGGGAGAGGAGAGAGCCCAGCAGCCATTTCTGCAGAGGGCCTCTCATGCAAACTGTACTTCACAGACAAGCCGTTGCTGGTCTGCCTGCCTCTGCCCCTGAACTGCCTGCCTGCGCTGCGTTCCTGCCGTTGGAGCCAGCCTTTATGAAGGAGCTCCCGGAGTCCCATTTCAACCAATAGGACCGAGTCTTTCTCCATCCAATTGGTCCTGCGTAGCTATATCACCATCAACATCGTTATCAATGAATCAGAGCAGCTCATTTCTGACCAATCAGGACAGTGCCTTTTGGGCTAATCAAACTACCAGGATTTGGGGGGCAGAGTCCTTATTTGCAGGGGAACAAACCAGTCAGAGACCCAGTGGCGGGAACTTCTGTCTATATAAGTCAGCTCCCCTGTGGCTCTGGAAGCACACTTTCCCTTTCCACCGAAGACTGCCTTTCCGAAGCTGCACTGACGAAACACTGACGATATCTCATGGAGCAGAGTGGAGCAGACTGGCACAGAACAGAGCAAAACCTAGCTGCAGACGGGCTTGCAGCCGTGCTGTCTCACACCCGCGGTGTATCACAATTGGGTTGTTTTGCACTGAATAGTTTCCTTCCTCATCACACCCCAAATTGGGGATTCCTGTTGGCACTGAATTGGTGCCAGTG
The DNA here is from genome assembly GCA_004026545.1 of Mormoops blainvillei. Classification (NCBI taxonomy): domain Eukaryota; kingdom Metazoa; phylum Chordata; class Mammalia; order Chiroptera; family Mormoopidae; genus Mormoops; species Mormoops blainvillei. The sequence continues at coordinate 33,437 of PVJD01006304.1, forward strand.
ACCATTGGTTGACAGGTTTAACCAGGAATGTATCCTCTTGCGAGCTGTGTGTTGACTCAGATTCCAGCAGGTCACCAGTCTCTACCAGAAAGTGAAACTAGGGGTGAGCCCTTGAGTTCAATTTTACCAAATGGCCTGTTTTCATCACACTCTGGGAAAACATTTCTGCTTTGGTCTCATGAGAGCTGATTTTCAGAGATCCCAGAGTCAGGGTGGTGTGTTTTGGGTGAAGTGATGGGAGGGTTGACAAAAGGAGTCACCCTAAGCAGTTGGATTGATTTTCACGGGGCATTTGTGGCTATAGTTTCTAATGTTCCGTGGAAAGCATATTTGATTATTTTCATGTGTTAAGTTCTGGCAGTTACCATTTTTTCAGTGACATCTTTTGCAACGGGGCAAAAGTAGGTTTACATTTGTTTATATGGAAAAAATACAATGATTAATAAATAATAATACAAGAATAAACTCTGTTTTGCACACTGGCAACTGTAAATCTACTTTTGCCCCACTCTGTATTTACTTTATGCAGTTCTCTCTGAGACCAAAACATTGGTGAAACTAACCATGTAAATGATGGTGGTAAAATTTATTCCGAAATGTGATTCACCTCTTTTATTCTGCTTTTTTCAGGAACATGCTTTTCCAACAGGCAATATTTGTTTGCAGCAGTGGGTGGGGCATAGGTCTGAGTGCTTTTAGACCACTTTATTTCATTTAATAAGTATGTATAATCTCCCTAAAATTGTCTAAGGTGATGTGGTGGTGGTAGTGTAGCATAGTGGTCTGTGTGTGTGTTTAAGGGAGAAAGGTTTAGGGAGTTCGTTATCTTTTGTTGCAGTGAAACACAAGAGCAGACCCATCGTGCGGTAACATTTTAAGCTCCTGTTTACGCAGCGTCCGCTGACATCCTGTTGGCCAAATCAAGTCACATGGTCAACATCGGCATCAGTGGGTGTTAATTTTCTCTTGCTGCATAACAGAGTAGCATAGGCTTAGCGATCTAAAACAGCACACATTTATGGTATGTGTCTCTGTGGCTCTAGAGTGCGGCAATGGCTTAGCTCGTGCTCTGCTCGGGGTCTCACCCAGGCACGGTCGGGGGGCAGCCAGCCTGGGTGCTCACTCGGGGGCCCTCCTGGCAGCGCTGGTCCCCGCTCCTGGACTTGCTGGCAGCATTCTGTTTTTGGTTTTGGTTGGTTGGTTGGTTTTTGTTTTTGTTTTTTGCAGCCATAGGATTCATGGCAGCTTTCTTCTTTAAAGCCAAAAAGGAGGGAGATGGACTATCAAGATGGACACTGTTCATATATAATCACAACATTGGAATCATATACAGTCCTTGACCTTTGTCGCGTTTCATTGCAGAGAAGCAAGTCACAGCTGCCCACACTCGAGGGCGGGAGTTTGCACAAGCGTGTGAATACCAGGAGGCAGGGATCACGGGCCCACTTTAAAGTCTGTCCATCACAGATATTTGCTGAACAATTTAGCCTGCCACAGGGACATGGCCTACCATATATACACATACTAAGTGGTTGTGATGAAGACATAAGCTTAAGAAAGAGAAACACATACACATGTAAGCACTGTTAAAAGAGTATTTAGGTCAGAGGACAATTCTTACTGAAGGTTTGAAAAGAACAGGTGAACATGGGCTGGAGCAGTTAGGAAAGGCTTCTAGGAAATGGAACTTGATTTCTTTAACTTACTAGTAGAATTGTAAAGATGGAAAGAAAAGGAGACGGTATTACAGAAGGAAAGAAGCAAATTTATCTTCTTCTTTTCTTTGATAGCTTCTCTTGTGCTAGACAGTATAACCATCTCCCCCTATGAGCGCCACAGAGAGCCTGACAGGACTCATCCCCCGCTGCTGCCCCCCCCCACCCTTTTTTTCTGTGGAGAGGAGAGTGTATACCAAGATGGTACCTCTTTAAAAAAAAAATGAGTGGTGGTTCTCCCCTCCATTAAATTCTGGATCATAAAGCTGTGCTCTCTATTCCAATTTTCTAGATTTCCTTTGCATAATTTAAATGTAAATGTTAAAGCAGTTTTACTGCACGAAGAATTAGCCATGTCACCAACTCCTCCCAGCATTTGCTGGTCTGAAAAGGTAGGTTGGCGCTCAAGCCTGCAGGGCAGTCAGTGTACTCAGGGTTTGACAGATCAGAGGGAGCTGACACTTCTGAAGAGGCAAGACTATATGCACAATGCCCAGTTGTTGTTGTTTTCAGTATTTGTTTTTTGGGACTGTGACGGGGCACCGGTGGCCTTGTCTTGGTGCAGTGAAAAGAAATAGCCTAGAAAAGCGAAATGTAAAGTAGGCAGCAGCTGCAGAATGTCAAGTAGAGGTCGCAGGGTAGCAGGCAACAGACTTTTTTTTTTTTTTTGCGCACATCTAGGATTCAAAAAGTAAAATAAGCCAGCGTTTAAAATTTGGGGGGAAAACTGTAGTTCTGACGTCTCTGGTGAGAAGGCGTCCCCAGACCTGTATCTTTTAGGGCAGCAATGTCCTGGAAGCAAGTAAGAGCCTCCCCTCTGGCCCATCACGTTACTGTCGTGTGCCACAGAATGTGCGTGAGTGCTTCCAGTGCAGCGGGGCCTCCTTCACTCTTTAGTTCACTACTCTTCAGGCATTGGAAATTGTCCCAACTAGGAAGTCAGGGGGCATTGTTTTCAGAGTATTCGCCATGTAGCCCCTGCTGTGCTTTTGAATATATGCAGATTCCTGGGCCTTGCACTGGACTTACTGAATCAGAAAATCCCCAGGGCACTGTCTGCCGGTGAGCATTTTTTAATCACCATTCCGGATAACTCCCACAGTGTGCATCTGTGAGGGCCATTGTGTGAAACTTTTCCCATTCACTCTACCTAAGGAGATGTTAGCCTGTTATCCGTGGAACAGAGGTGCCGGATGGGCCGCAGCACCGTGGCGCCCTTAGCAGGAGTGGGATGTTCAGCTGCTGGGAGGCGCACTGCGGCGGTCTAGCCTGAAGGCTCTAAAGCCTAGTGCACTGTGTGGCTGCCTCTGACCGGAGAGGTCATCATGGATTTTTTTTACACGGAAAGCACTTTTATAATTCCCCTCCTCACCCCTCCTTTCTGTAGACTTTTGTTAAATAGTGATTTACTGACTTCTCATTAAGAATTTTATTATCTCACCTGTCGGATTGACTCAGGTGGTATATTTGTTATATTCCTCTCAAAAAAAAAAATCAACTTTAAGGTGTCAGTGAACCTAAATATAAGTTGACTGGGGTGTGTAGCCATCATTGCTAATAAATATTTGAAATTTCCTTTGGCTCCCACAGCAGAAGAGCCAACCAATAACACTAGAAGGGTCTCTGTGTGAGAGATTGAGTCGTTATAGACCGACCTGGGGAGCAGGCCCGAGCCGCTGTGGAGGTCCATCTCCTAAAGCCAGGATGTCACTTTCAGATGCCAGCTGTTGTTCCCCGAGGATGCTGGACGGTCAGGCCTTTGGCGTCATCGTCAGCCATGAAAACCGCTGCAGCCTGCTTCCCAGTTCCAGCCCTCGGAGTGGCCTTCCTAGCCGTAGGCAGGCTGCCTGGTGCTCTCTAGCCGTAGGAAGAAAGGAAGAGGACATGCAACGGTAGTCCCGCCAGCTGCTCAGATTTGGGTATGAGGGAGGAAGTGACTTCTGGAACTCATCTTATACTATGAAAAACATTGGAGTCACCAGAATTTAAAATTAAGGATAGTGGGCCAGCTTCATTTGTTGGCAGATACCCTTTCAGTTAATCCAACTAGGAGGAAGTCACTTATCAATAGTTTGGACTTCACGGACCCAATAATTTTGGGATTAAAGCTGTCTCTGCTACATGAAAGTAATAGAGAAATATTTCTAGTTAGATTTGTAAAATATTCTGTCAGTCAAGCCTCCTACAATTCTGCTATTAAAAACTATGAAGTATGCCAGGACCAAAAAAGGTACAGCTGGGAAAATGGCAATGAGATTAATGAATGCTCACTTTTCTATCTCTTTATCTTGTGAGTGTACCAGTCCTCATGTCTGCACCATCCCAGTTTCACACATAGAGCAAGGAGTTATAGCCTGGGTGTTACACTGGGAAGCCAGTACAGAAAATGCAGCTGTTCGAACAAATACATTTTAAAAGCTAGTAGGAATAGTATCCTGCCTGGCTGAAGAGTGTGGAGGGCAAGTTTTGAAGCTCTATCTAAATATGGGTTGAAGCCTCGTGTTGCCAGGTAGCACACTTTGCAGACCCATTAACCTTTCATGTTCTTAGGCTAATCAATTCCAAAGATTTGTCAGAAGAAGAACAAAGGGAAGAAAAGCTTTTGTTGACTGGAAAAATAATCAAATTGAATATATTAACAAGACATTCCAGAAGCTCTAATTAAATTGATAGAAACATAAAGGTGATAGGGACCCACCCTGTATATTAAATGGTGAACAACTACCCTATATTTGTGGAAGATGTTAATACTTTAGTCCTATACATGAATATTTTCAATTTCAGATTTCTAAGCCATTGGAATTCTTCAAAGTATACTTTGCTGTGGAAGACTTGCTTTTTTAACTATATTTTATTGATTATGCTATTACAATTGTCCCAGTTTTTCCCACTTTGCCCCCCTCTACCCAGCATCCCCCCACTCCCTCCAGCAATTCCCTCTACCCAGTGTTCACGTCCATGGGTCATGCATGTAAGGTCTTTGGCAACTCATTTCCTTTGCTGTTTTTAATATCCCCCTGCCTATTCTGTACCCACCAACTTTTACTTCTTAATCCCTTCACCTTTTACCCCATACCCCCAAACCCCCCAACTGATAACCCTCCAAATGAGCTCCATATCTATGATTCTGTTTCTGTTCTGCTTATTTTTTTTAGATTCAATCGTTATGTATTTATTGCCATTTTAATGTTCATAGTATTGATCTTCTTTTTCTGTCAGTCCCTTTAACATTTCATATAATAATGCCTTGGTGATGATGATGAACTCCTTCAGCTTTACCTTCTTGAGGGAGCACTTTTTATCTACCCTTCCATTCTAAAGGATAGCTTTGCTGGGTAGAGTAATCTAGGTTGTAGGTTCTTGCTTTTCATCACTTTGAATGCTTCTTGCCAGTCCCTTCTAGCCTGCGAAGTTCCTTTTGAGAAATCAGCTGACAGTCTTATGGTAACTCCTCTGTAGGTAACTCTCTGCTTTTCTCTTGCTGCTTTTAAGATTGTCTCTGTCTCTTTAACCTTTGGCATTTTAATTATGACATGTCTTGGTGTGGTCCTCTTTGGGTCCATCTTGTTTGGGACTCTGTGCTTTCTGGACTTGCATGTCTATTTCCTTCACCAAATTAGGGAAATTTTCTTTCATTATTTTTTTCAAACAGATTTCCAATTTCTTGCTCTTTCTCTTCTCCTTCTGGCAGCCCTAGGATGTGAATGTTGGGATGCTTGAAATTGTCCCAGAGGCTCCTTACACGGCCCTGGGTTTTTTGGATTCTTTTTTCTTCATGCTGTTCTGATTAAGATGTATTTTGCTTCCTTATGTTCCAAATAATTTATTTGATTCTCGCCTTCATCCACTCCACTGTTGATTCCCTGGAAATCATTCTTTATTTCATGTAGTGTATCCTTCATTTCTGATTGGATCATTTTTATGCTGTTGACCATCCTTATAACCAGTGTTTTGAACTCTGCATCCAATAGACTGCTCATCTCCACTTTGATTATTCCTTTTTCTGGAATTTTGTTCTCTTCTTTCATCTGGGCCATATTTTTTTTTGTCCCCTCATTTTGGCAGCCTGTGATGTTTCCATGTCTCTGATAGGGTTGCTTGGACTCCCTGTTTGGTAGCGTGACCTAATGTAGTAGGTGTCCTGTAGGGTCCAGTGGCACAGCCTCCCCTATCACCTAAGTTGCACTCAAGGTGCACCTTCCATGTGGGCTGAGTACTCCCTTCTCTTGTAGTTGAGTCTTGATTACTGTCAGCAGGTCAATGGGAGCGATTTCCCTGGGCCAGTCAGCTGGTAGGACTGGCTGTGACCACTAGCCACCAAACTCCCTTCATGGCTTGTGGAGGTGGCTTGGTGGTGGTACTCTGACATGGTCTGTAACTGCCAACTGGGTGCACAGGCTCTGGGGTTTCCTGGGTGGTGCAGACCAAGGTCAGCTCCCACCTGTGCTCTGTCTGGGTCCATTTGGCATAAACTATAAAGTGATCTGTAGGTGGCTGCAGCTAGGGCCAGCCCACTTAGTGAGAGGCATGGGGGCTGGGCTCAGCTGTTGCTTGTTTAAGTGGATTTAGGAGGGTCTGAAGCCTGCACCAAACCAGGCCATTCATATGGAAAAGCCACTGCTGACAGCTTGGGCGGGCCTGTAAGGTGAATGGGGCGGAGCCTTAGGCAATCGACAGGGTGGGGCAAACCGTGTGAGCCAGGTCGATGGCCTTAGATATGGTGACTCCACACAGTGGCTCTCCGTTGGGGAGGGCTCAGAAAAGGAACAGTGGCTACTCCCTTCATTCTGTCCACACAAGAAGCGGTCCCCCAGCCCTTGCCTTGAAGCCAGACACTTCAGTTCCTCCCTGTATGCCGCTTGTGCCCTTCCGGCTGCTGCCCAGGGGCTGGAGCCCAGAGGGAGGGCGTCCGAGTACGTCTGTGTGTGAGGCGCTCTAAGAGGAGATGCCTCAGGCTCCTGGAGTTTCTCCCACTGACGCAGCCACCACTGGTTTTCCAGGGGATTTATCTTCCTGGCACTGGAACCCTGGGGTGGGTGGTCTGGTGTTGGGCTGGGATCTCTCCCTCCAGAGATATCCCTCCTGATTTTTATCTGCCACCCATAGGTGTGGGACCAGCCCTTTTCATGTCCCCACCCTTTCACCCCCCCTACCTGTCTGGATGAATGTGGTTTCTTTGATTCCTTAGTTGTGGGACTTTCATACAACTCAATTTTCTGATGCTTCTGAGTGATAGCTGTTCTGTAGTTTAGTTGTAATTTTGCTGTGGTCATGCGAGGAGGAGAGCTGAGTTTACCTACACCTTCTTCTTGACCCAAAGTCCCAACTTTCTTTTCCCAACCTTCCTTTCCCAAATTTTATCACCCAGGGATGTGTGCAGCCAAAGAAACTCAGATATCTGCACACTGAGTTACCAGGACAATGTGTTTTCAGTGAAGAGACCTCATCTTTTTAATAACTTTATGGCTTCCTATTCTACTAGAAGCTCAAGGGTATATATGATAAATACAAGACATGGTCCTTGTCATCAAGGGGTCTGAAGTCTTATTGGAGAGAAAGTATACACCTAATGTACTTAAATAGCTTTATTGATAGGATGCAACTTACTGCTCCGGGAATGCAAGAGACCAAAAGTGGCATGAAATTTAAGTTTAATGTAATTTTGGTCATCTCCATTACTCTTGCAAACTATTGTTTTTAAAATTTATATAATTTTATTAAAAAGTGGCTTTGGAGTACAATATGTGTTTTATTAAGACACAACATGGCATAGCAGAATGAGAGCTGGGCTAGAACCCAGAAAAGTCTGAATTCTTGTCTCACTTTCCCCATTGGGCAGCTGGGAGGCTTCTAAAAAGTCACTTATCTTCTCTGAATGACACGCTCTGTATTGAGGGGTGTGTGTGTGTGTGTGTGTGTGTGTGTGTGTGTGTGTGTGAGAGAGAGAGAGACAGAGAGAGAGAGAGAGAAATATCGCCTTCTGAACCTATCTTACAAGCTTTTGTGAGAATAAAACAAAATTCAGTGCTAGAAAAAAGAAGGCAACATCATTATGAACTGATTACATCAAACTAGCACCTGAAGTTATTTTTAAAGTGCTTTTCATTTAGGCCATGAGAGTTACATTTTGCGCATGGACCTCTGATAACTCATAAATAGAAACTTCATATAATGGAATTATGAAAATAGTACTGTGAGACTATATTGTATGATGTTATCTCACTTGATTGTTACCAGCACAATATTTAGAGCAAAAGATATTATGATGTCCACTTCATATATATAAAGAAACTGCAGGCCAGAGGCATTAAGTGCCACAGCCTGAGAAGGTGAAGGAGTTAGGACTGGGCCCTGGTATTTCAGACTTTTAATGCAACGTTCTCTCCAAAAAAATTTTGCTGCCAACACGTTGCCAGATTACAGAGAGGAAATGAGGTTTTTACAGAATTGCATAAAAAAGGAATGTCTGAAATTGCTGCTCACTCTCTTGAATACCTGTCTGAAATAACTTCAATAAGTCTTAATCAAAATGAAAACATATTTTTAAGTGCCCCGATATTGTTTTTAAAATTCACTTCCTCTTAAATAGCGCTCTTAAATAGCATCGTTTCCCAGCAGGATACCATTTTTTTCCTAGTAACTGCAAGTCACAGATTGTATTCGTGAAGGGTGTTCAATGTTGCCCTTCTCTCTCTTATAACAGAGCAACTCCTAGCAACCATGATCGGATACAGCGCCTGCGGCAGGAGTTCCAGCAAGCAAAGCAGGATGAAGATGTAGAAGATCGGCGACGAACCTATAGCTTTGAACAACCCTGGGTAAGTATTTGGTTCATTGGTACAATGGATGTCCCTGCAACTTTCTGCAGTAAAAGCCACTAAGCTATGACCTCAGTCCTTTATGAAACGAGACAAGATGGAGCCAAATTCCTTTGACCTTTAACATATCGACCTTTTCCCTCATTTCCATCTGGGTTTCATCATTGCTAATTTCATTTTACATCTTGTTGCACCATCTGTCCATTGCACAATAGGTTTCATTTGCCTTATGACAAGACTTAGCAAAAGTATTCTTGCTCTCAATTATGCATGTTTTTAAGTTCAGTAAATATTTTTCTATATATATTTTTCTCAGAATCAGAGCCAGAATAAATTAACTCAACACATGTCTATTGCATATCTACTATTCCAGTATATGAAAGTACAGTATTTAGTAATTCTTTTTTCCTCATTCTTCCACGGCCCTTTTTGTCTTTGCTGAATCCCTCTCATTTGTCTGCCTCTGCCCCTGTTCTCCTTCATCCGCCACACAATTGCCAGAGTGATCTCTCCAAAGCAAAACTTTGAATGGCTTCCCAGTGCCCACTGATCCGGCCCGCATTGCACGGTGCAGCTGATGCTCAGCAGCCTTGCCCTAGACTCCTGCTTCCGCCCTGTGTTTGGCCTTGGAGAAGACGGCTCTTCTGGGAATGGGACGTGTTGGAGCAGACTTGGGGCTTCAAGATGGCGGGAATTTTGAAAAATCTCTTTGGAAACTTGAGAGTCAGTTAGGGGTGAATAAATAGGCTGCTTGAGGCAAGAAAATCTACCTGAGAGTATTAGTAAGGTCCCATCAACATGGTAATGAGACTGTAACCAACAATGCTTAGAGGACTGGCAATAGAAAAAACAATTTTTTAGATTAATTCTGTGACAGGCATTGGCAAGACAGACATGGCGGAAAGTCCAGGAAGGTGCTGCAGAATCCTGGCGAGGACACAGGTGAGGCGTCACCCAGCCTGGGTAGGATGGTAGATATAGCTCACGGAAAGATGACCCTGATTGCCTTGGACGATGCAAGAATGGGCAGTGGCCTGGGGGCCGTAAAACCTAGAAGGCAAATGTCAAGACAATATATTCTTGGGAGCTGAGGACCTCGGAGGTGACCCAGTCCTGGATGACGTTGAAGTCCGAGGTGTGCCATCCATGCATGTGAGTTCCCGAAGTAGAACAGAGAGTAGGGTCAAAAAAGTTAATGAGCCCTGGCCAGATGGCCCAGCCGGTTGGAGTGTCATCCCGTACACCAAATGGTTGCGGATTCAGTCCCTGGTCAGGGCTCAGACCTGGGCTGCGGGTTTCATCCCCGGCTGGGCACATGACGTTTCTCTCTCTTCCCTTCTCTCTGTCTTCCTTCTACTGTCTCTTCCTTCCTCTCTTTCTGTAAAACCAATAAGTATATCATCAGGTGAGGATTTTTAAAAGAATGAATCAGTTCAAAGTGTTAGAAATATAATTACAGTAGATATTTAGGAGAGTAGGGGCAGAAAGAATGATGGTGTTAGGAAAGACATGAAGCAAAAAGAAAAAAATGATCCTGCTTTGGTTGGGGGAGGGTAAATGTCCCAGCTAATGCAGAAATGAGAGACTGGTGATGTTGCAGAGACGAGAGAAAGGTGGAAATGTAGTGTGAACCTTTAATGTGAGAGCGAAGGTATGAAGAAGGATGGAATCGGTGTGGAACCCTGCCCCAGTAGCCAGGTGACCAGCTCTCCAGGCCCTGGTTTCCTTATTAGTAGACCAGCAGGGTTAGAGCTGATGACTGAGTGTGTTATTCAGCCCTTCGTTAGAATGAACACGTGAAAGGAAGCCCAGTGTACAGAGTAAGGCAGATGGAGGTAGAGCTTCTTCAAGTGTGGTCCAAGACCAGCACCTTCCCAGCGTTGGGAGCATGCTAGAAATGTACCTTCTGGTCCTGCTTCAGACCTACTAGATCCAAACCTCTACAGGTGGGGCCGAGGGATCTATTTTAACAAGCCCTCCAAGTCCTTCTGAAACATGTTCAGCTTTGAAACATGTTCAACTTTGAGTAGAGTAATATCATCTCTGAGATTCCCTTTGGTCTTAAAATTCAGTACCCTCAATATACTTTACACAAGGCCAAAGAGTAATAAAGAAGCATTTTTGATCATGGGATTTAGTGATCAAATTGGAGTTGGAGAAAGATGAATTTTGTGAATGAAAGGAGAAGAACAAACAATGGGAGAGCCATTACTAGTGTAACGGATTTCTCTGTAGGCCAGGCAGGGAAGACTGGGCCTTAGAACAGGCAATTGGCAATGTGAGGCCGACACCCACTAGTGAAAACTCCTTCTGAAATCAGTCCTAACCCAACTTTGGGATGTTATGAAACAAGTCCAGCAGATTTAATATCTAAGAAAATCTTTCATTGTCCTCTGCAACAGGATTACTATTAATGGTATTTTAATAAAGTGTGTAGCTTATTTTGCTAGCTGACCAAGTAAATTGAGTCATTTCCATGTAACAACATAACAGAATTATTTTAATCTACTTATGTTGTTTAAACATAATTGACTCAAGTAGGCTTCTTTTGTGATATGGGGAAAACATCTTTAACTGTGCATACTTGCTCAAAAACAGCCTTAACGGTGTGTATTTGAAAAGAGTAGTGAGTACAGGGTAACTTGAAGGAGAGAACAGGAACGGCATATGGAAATGGGGCTCGCACACACTGCCTCAACTTGCAAAACCTCGCGGGTTTCTCACTCCCCATCTCGCACCATGAAGAGCAGTGTGACACCAGTTTTCTTTACCTGGGAATGCAGATTTCAAACCAGTGCATGCATACCATTTATCCTTAATTATTTCATTCACCAAGTTTCTTTAGTGCTTCCTATGCTGTAGTCATTGGGTTCGGTGCTGGAAAAGAAAGATGGGGGAAAAAAGAGTGCCCTTAGAACCCCGCAGTGGCGCTGGCGCAGAGGAAGGGAGCCTGCTCAGTTGCTGGCAGGGTACGCCCGCCGGCTGTTAAGCACAGAGAACCGTGCCCAGGTCAGTTGTTAGTGGTCGGGAAGGCTGGAGAGAAGGCTGCTATGAAGTTGGAATATATTTGAAATGTATAAGGTTGAGAACCAAGATTGATTCGATTTATTTCTGGTTGGCGACATTGTATCCACATGCAGCACCTCCGAGTTTGAGGCTAAAGGAGCATTTCCTACTTTTTAGTTCTAGATGTTTTTCATTGACAGATGTGGAAATGATTTGATATCCATTTTGTTTTCTTTATTTTTTTTAAAAGGGGGCTATGAATATGTTGGCACATGTTTCCATATTATCTACTTAATACAAGCAATTGTGTTAGGAAAAATGTTTGACAAAATCTTGTGGATTTAGAAACTCGACTACTGAAGGTCATAGGTCAAATTATTGTATAGCAAAATGCCATAGCAACTTTAGAGAGACAGCTCGGCTTGTATTATCATTTCCTGTATTGAGTGAGCAGGGAATTATTTGGATGACAGGCTGATTACTTTAGGAATGGAATAATTTCCTAAATTGTGGGTCAGAATTTGACCTTTTCTTTGTATTTGTTTTATTTTGAAACAGTTGGGGCTTTGCTGTATAGTGTCCATTTTCCTGGTCATGTAAATGAGCTTACAGTGACTATAATTCTACTTAGAGTATTAATTTTCATAGCAGGTTTCATTGTTCCCCTAATAAAGGCTGCTTGCTTATTCCAAGTGTAGCTTGGTCTATGGTTTTTATTATGTGTTTTACAAACTGAGCTTTGAGTATGTTGAAATCTTTTTTCTTTTCCTGTATGTATTCTGACCTTGAAAGGTCACTGTTTTTGGAAAGGATGAGACCATGATCTCACTCGCTGGAATGGTTTGTAATCATTTTAGTTTTAAGGAACCACAAGCTCATCTTCCAGCTGTGTACAACTTAGGCCATATTAGTTGAAATTGCCATGCTTGTTAGAAATGCCCACACACAAAGTGCAACCAGATGTATCATATAGAAAAATATCCAAGCCAATTACTTTACATACAGAGAGAGACTGCAAAAAATTAATGCAAGTAGCCCTTTTCAATTCATCCATTTTCAAAATATTCTCTCTAAACTCTAGCACTATGGAAAGCACCTGTTTCTGGGCTTTTGTTCAAAATAATGTTTGGGCCTGAGGGAGCTGATTTGTGGCACAAAAGGTCTTTAGATAAGCAGAGGCGCAGAAAATTTCCTTAGCTCCATAATTGAACTGAATTCTCTCCCCAGTTAAGTAAGAGAAGAAGCAAAAAAAGGAACTTCTTCTCCACATAGTGCCAGGTGCAACATAAATAAAGCAGCAAGTTGCTTTAAATCTTTCCTAGGATAATGGAACAATAGCTGAGGTTAGGGTTATTATCACAGAGCTCCGATATGGACAGAACTTAGTGTTGCTCTTAAAAGAATTAAATTGCAGGCTGCAGACATAAGTATAGAATGCTGTTAAAACTTTGCAAATACCCGAGTGTTGCCCACAAGGAGACTTGCTGGCTGAGACGACTGATGGATGGGATAATGGAGCCTTTAATAGCAATATTGCTAAATCCTTCCCATCGCAGGTTGGTAGTGACTGAGAGTAGTTTAGTTCTTCAGATAGAAAATTGGTCCTCTGTGATGTGAATATCCTCTTCTCCTCTAAGCTTTCTTCCAACCTGTCTGTCTTTAAACAAATTTTTAAAAAGAACCTGTCTGGGACTTTTAATGACTCCTCTTACCATTGTAAGGTTTTGCCTGCTTTAATTAGAGAGTCAGTCTACAGTGTGCAGCCACCCTGCACCCCTGAAGTGCCTGGGGAATTTGAGAAAATAATGGTTTTATGTTTTCATCTTTCTTAAGACTTCAGAGGTATCTGCTATGATTTCCTCATAGTGCGAGTCCATAATTTGACTAAAAAATTGCCTCCTTAGTTAACAGCCTTGCAGTAGTGGTACTCCAGTTCAGTTTGGGTGGAAGTCACCCGCCTTGGAAATTGACCTGGAGAAAACCATTCTCGCAGCACGGGGGTACTCTTTCCTCATGGCAAAGCCTCCGTGTTTCTGCAAAGAAGGCTCCTTTTCTTGCAGTCCCTGCCCCATGCTGTTAGTCAGAGTGACCCATGGGTGTTTTACCGGGAGGGGCCTGTGTTGGTGGGGGCTCGGAAGGCCGCCCTGGCTGCCGTGAGCCTGCCTCATTGGAGTGGGGACTCGTGTGTGGGGCCACCCTGTTGTTTTCAGTGGAGCTGCTACTTAAGGTGGGGGGGGCGGGGAATAGATCCGAACACTGGTTGGGAAAAATGAGATGAAGACAAATAGTATGTTGAAACCCAAACATGTATTTATAAAAACTTTATGAGGGAAATTGGCATGCTCTGCAGATTTTTCAACCATTACTCACATCATTAGTAGCAATTAAGCTTTTCAACATTCAGAACCTTCAAGAGTGCAATCGATAGTTGTCTAAGTATAGCGGGTGATGGGGTGGAGGTGCAGGGCTGGGAAGGCAGGATCGATAGACAAAGTTAACTTTGGACTGAAGGTACAAATAAGCCTGCTCTTGGAAATGACTCGCGTTAGCAATGGCTACCCTTAACCAGAGTGAACAGTTTACACTCTTTATGTGATTCGGTGGCATAAAAATTATTTTTACCCTCTACCAAATCTTTAAATTACATTTATATATCAGAATATGGAAATTGTATTAGGGTTACAGCACATTTGAAATGCTCGGATAAGGATTCTAAGTCTCAAGGGGGTATCGTTATTCTTTTTCTTATTGCCACTCTCATCATTCTCATCATCACCTTCGCCAGAGGCCCATCCACGGCACACACACTTGCATGTTCTGTTTTTGTTTTCTACATGCCCTGGCACATATGTGAAAATCTGAAAATTTTTTATTCATAATATAAGTAGAAAACTCACCTAAATTATCATTTATAAGAATATTATGTATGTGTATATTTGTGACTATATACAAGTGCACAAATACATGCTTATGTTACTGTTTTTAATCTATATGAAGGAAAATTAAAACATTAAAAAATTATTGAATATGTTATGTAAATATTAATAAAGCAGTAATGAATTGTATTTCATAAGTGATACACTTTTATATTAACTTCTAAAAATTTTATATTATTATACCTAGTTCTCATTAGTACTGAAAGTTTGTACTGTATATATTTATTTTTGTTCTCTTTTTAGTCTGTTACCTACTAGCAGTTTTGGTTTCATGTATTTTCTATTATCTATTTTTATTTTGGAAAAATAAGAGTGATTTTATTTAATTGAGAGAAATGCTTAGTTAATGACTCACTTTAGTGAAACACTATATAGAAGATATTTTTTATTTTGTTTTACATTCATAAGTGATACCCAAATTGTGTAGCTTTCCCAAGCTTTATGTAATTTTTATATAGCATAGATAGTATCTCTTTAATAATTATGACGAAGACTAGTAGTTTGGAGCTCATTTACAGAAGCAGCATGCATAGATTTCTCTTGGGGGCTTAAACATCAGCCACAGAGAGACACTTATCACGGTCCTTCGGTGACCTGTGTAATAGATAATCACGGACCGTTTCATCGTACAGCCTCTGTCATGCGGCCTTGGCAAGTTGGGTGATTTTTTTTTTTTAACTTGCCAGGTCATTGCTTGTCACCGATGTCATCAACAAGGAGGCCAGGGTTATTTGTAATCTGCACTCTTCAAACAGAGTTATTGCCTTGTTATCTGTTGAATCTCCAGAATTATTCCAGTTATGCTTTACCTGTGTGTTTCTCTGTATAGATGTCACTTTGTTGTTTGTAGCTATTGAAGCTCTTTCCTTTGAAAACATGCACTTCTCTCTGGGGCTGCAAATTATATCTTTCTCCATTTCTGTCAATGTTTTTGTAATTTGGGATGCTCGATACATTATTCTATTTCTGCCATAGGGACAGAAAACCACAGTATTTAAAAGTCAGGATTGTTGATTGTAGTTCTGGTCCCACAATTTACATTTTTATGAGATGGTCACTGAAATCATGAATGAGGTTATTTTTTATTCAGGCCAAGTATAAAACTTTCCAGGTGAACTTACTTAGTTGTTTCTTTAAGCTGGTCATGTATACAATCTTTCTTGAAGTTTGTGACCCAGTAAAGTTTCATCATAAAGATATAGGTGATTCCTTTTAATAATGAACCCTTTCAAATGCTCTGAAAAGAGAAATTGAGTAAAATATTAATAGTAAGCCTGAGATTCATATTTTATCATACTGAGCTAATAGTGTGAAATATGTCAGTATTCTGACACCGAACCCATCCACTCGTTTTAAGCTTTCAGAGGCCACCTGATGACCATTTCACCGCTGGAGTTCATGAAGGTGCAGCTAGCTGATTGCTGCTCACAAGGTTTGCGGTGAACGGTGTCAGCAAACACGCGTGTACTTGAGGCGGTTGAGGAAACGAAGCCCTTCAACATTTTTCTTTCTCTACCAGAATCAAATTTTCAGGCTTCTTGAAGAAACAGCTTGAAAATATCCCTGAAATTTCTACAAGACCTTGCATTTTCGTCTTACCTTCCCACAGCAGTGTGTCACAGGACAGCATGAGCTTACAAAGCTGGTTATGAGGTCTTGCTGCAGAATGCCAGATCACTGAAGGCTGCCTGACACATGCATATAGCTTATTCTGAGTGAGAAGGAAAGGAAATGTGGTTGTTCTTGAGGGCGTGAAGAAAATTGTATAGTGTTTTCTTGCTTTGCTTTCCCTCCGTCCACTGGCTTCTCTCAGGAGTCCCTGGCTCACCGTGAAACTGGAACAGCTCAGTTTCCTGTTTGGCCAGCCCCATCCAGTGCAATGGAAGAAAATGCCTGTCTTTTTCAATGCACTTGACGAGCATTTGGTTGATGCTTTGTTTGCATAAGCGAAGTCACTTAGTGAAGTGCTGCCCTTGCTAAAGGCGCCACTGGTGTGTTATTTGACCAGTGTTGTGGAGAGAGTCTCTAAACACGCATTTGTTCCAATGACTGTGGCCATAAAAACCCACTAGTGGAATCTAGGGTATTGTGAAGCCTAATCTCTTCACACATCCTTTTTGCATCGGATAATTTTAATACATTCCCTGACTATGCCCATATGCTTTGAAATTTTTGTCCTGTATATTGCCATGTTATTGCTTACCAACAAATAAGATAATGCTGGCCAGGCGGAAAGCGGGTAATCGATGATGCTTGCTTGCTGTTCGCACAAAAGCCAAGTACAGGAGCCACCTTTAAGTAACAAGCCCACGTGTTTTCTTGCAGCTCCTTCAAATGAATGGTATTACTCTTATTATTTTAGAAAATTATTATCATCAAAGTCTACCATTCGCTTCCTACTCTAAAAGGAAATCAGTAACTTGTTTTTCACAGACATTCTTCACTCAGAATATGCCTGTTGCACAACATTGCATAACACCAAGGGGAACAGAGGTTAGCATGCACCAAAAGGACTGTTTAAGAGTGTGGGCCGGTAATGCTATGCCAAACCATTGTCGGGTATTTGTAGTGTTAGAGGCATTGATGTCTGCTTTGAGCAGAGCACTTTCATTTCAGAAGTCCAGATCTAGAAGGTAAGCTAAAACCTGCCCGTGAGAAGCCAGAGCATTCACAGGGCTTGAACTACGTAGCACAGTGTACATGTCCAGTGTCTGATTTGGGCGAGTGGCAGTCAGCAGAGGGCCTGCTGACCAAAGCCTTTAGCCAGCAGGATTGAGCATTTCTCCATAGGATTCAATTAACTTAGGTAAAAATGCCATTTCCTAGTCATCGAGGCAAAATGTCTTACCTCATAACCAATTCAAGTAGTTGTTAGCTTTCAGGTTTATTCTTTTGAAAAGCATTTCTATTCTCCATTTGGCTACCATCTGTGGACTGGAGGCGACCTGTACTGGCAAACAGTGGCTAGCTTCAACTAATCTTGGTTCAGAATTTAATTGTCAGTCTTTAGGAAAAGGGGGATCAGTTTACATTGTATCTTACTGCTAAACTATAATATGTAATTATCAGAAACATTCACCACCATGGCTGACTTTCAAGCATGCACCCCAAGAACTTTCCCTCTTTTGTAAATTATTGTAGGAAATTTTTGTTTATTTACTCGGCATCAGATTCTTTTTTGCTCTGTATACAGGGATGCAACCTGGTACCTGATATCAGGATTTGCCAAACCTCATTAGGAAAATTTAGAAAGGTTGACCTCTCCATTTCCAGCCATTCTAAAGCCATAATGAGTAAGATGATTCAGTACTGGGGGCTCGTGAGAGCAATCAGATGTCTGCTTTCTCAAACGTAAGAAAATTGCCCTTGATTTTTAAAAATTTTACAGAATTTGCCACATGTTTCTGAGTCAACCTGCAGGAACCCATGTGATCCCCTTCTCATGACTGTTTTGCATCTCCCCCTGCAGCCCAGCTCCCGGCCCTCAGCGCCCAGCGGCCGGCACTCGGTGTCAGTGGAGGTGCAGATGCAGCGCCAGCGGCAGGAGGAGCGCGAGAGCTTCCAGCAGGCCCAGCGCCAGTACAGCTCCCTGCCTCGGTGAGTGCTCACTTCCTCACCGCCCTTGCGAACTTTCCCTGGCCTCTCCACCTCCCACGCAGTGGCCAGAGAGGAGCTCAATAATGGTGGGTCGTTGCCTGGCTTAGAGGCCATCTTACTACGTGACAAGAGACTAGAAAGAAAGATGGTGGAGGAGATGCCAACATCATCACTCAGAAACTCCGTAATGGAAAGCAAGTATGTGGCAGATGGATTATAGTATCAGTTCTGCTGCCTCCCATGTGGCCATGGACAAGAAAGTTTCCTTATCTGAAAATGGAAAGATAACTTTTTGGTTCGTAGGCTAACTAGAGCAATTGGTGCTTAGTAGTATCTAGAGCTCGGGGGAAGGGCAGGGTGTATGCCCCATGCTCCGCCCTTAGGTGGGCTCCGAGCTCCCTGACCTCCCTCTGCTGTTCTGCCTGCTCTGCATTTGCTTGCGTTGATCCTCAGAGGATTCCAAGGGTCCCCCCTCTTTAGCTGACAACCAGGCCAGAGGGTGTACCCGTGGGCTCCCCACGTGGAGGTCCTTCTGCTCTGGGATTCTCTGTCCTGAAAAGCACCCAGGTGACTGGGCCGAACACATGGAATAATAACCACCTGAGTATTTTCTCCATACGTAGTAAAAAATAAAAGTATTTTAAAATATTCGGCTTTCCAAACTTCCCAAAACAAGTCATTCCTCTAATCACAGTTCTTACAGGCATTTGTTCTTCTGGTTCAAACCAGGTGACAAAAACATTTTGGGTAGAAACAAATCCACGTACCATATTTTTATCAACTGTTTCAAATTTGAGCAGAATAACTTTTATTTGGGAGGGGGTGGGCAAAGTTTATCTATAAACTTAACTAATATAAAAGTGATCATGATTCAAGTTCCAATAAAGATGAGAGTCTTTGATTGTTAAGCAGTCACTGAGGTGACCATGGGGGACTTGACCACACTGGCCTGGGTAACCAGGGGAAGGTGGCTGTGTGAGAAGCAGTGCTAGGATGAGCGCCATTACGATGGTAACTGGTTCATTCCATTGTTCTTTCCTCAGTTCATAAAGTTATATTTCCTTGGAGGAATTAACTATTTTTTTCTTTTACATAGAATTATCTTTTCTTTGAAACAGGAGGATAACTAACAGTTACTTAACCCATTCTAGGTAAGTGTCATTGAAGTTTAGTCTGGACACAGCCTGGAGATCATTTTGTCTTACAAGGAAACAGCTCCGAAAGGTTAAGCAACTTTCTCAAGGTCACACAGTTAGTACAAATTCTGCCAGAATTCAAACCCAAACCTGTCCATGCCCTTTAGAACCATTATTTTATGTGGCTCATTGCTACCAAGAACTTTTGTTCCCAAGTTTTGAATATTAACAGATGTGAGTGTAAAGTCCCCCTCTGTGCTCTAGCGCCTTTAGCACTTGGAAGGAGGCCACTCTATGAGTCAGCCCAGTGCGTCAGCGGCTGGATGCCCCGGGGATCGTGCATAAGGGCTTCTTCCGTGTGAGTGCCCTTCCCCCGGCCCGTTGGCTCGCAGCCATCAGAGAGATGAGCACGATAACATGGCTGAACTGACACACCAGGCATGGCCCTGGGGCCACAGACACATAGGGGCCCATGGCACCTCATGGCCCCAGTGAATGGCTACAGTGTGCCATGGGAATATGATCTTAGTCTGTTGGCAAATGTGTCGCTTTGTGTATTTTAATTTGATGGAGAGTATTTATAAGAAATGGAAGAGAAATCTCATAAAGAGGAGAGAGTGGGCACACACAGGAATAAGGAAGGGGAGTGGTGGGGAGACGGTGACCTGGAAGGGCAGGTGGCCTGGCGAGAGAGAGGCAGGGTCCCACGCCTCGGGAGGAAGACGGAGGTCAATGGTTTCATGGAGTTTCTCCTGGTCACATTGTGTAGGAGCTCAGTGTTTGAAAAAGATCCTTTTTTCCTGCATGTGCCCCCCTTCTTCACTCTTCACCGTCCTTTTCCATACCTCTCTGCCTCCCTCCCTCTCTCTCCCTCCTCTTGAAGCACCTGTACAAGTGCTTCCATGTAGGAGAGGGTTGCCGCTATGGGTGCCACTGGCGTCGCTCAGTGTTTCCCTGAATAACTGAGACTTTCCCCCTGGGACATTGTTACTCCCTTATCATTAGCCA
The DNA here is from genome assembly GCA_004026545.1 of Mormoops blainvillei. Lineage (NCBI taxonomy): Eukaryota > Metazoa > Chordata > Mammalia > Chiroptera > Mormoopidae > Mormoops > Mormoops blainvillei. Next base: position 53,653 of record PVJD01006304.1, read on the forward strand.
GTTTATTCTGGGCAGATATGAGAAAAGCAGAAAACCCAAAATGTTAGGGTTGTGTATATTTAGGCAAGTGGGGCTGGCCATGTTCTCTTTTAGAGACTGATTTCTCCATGTGAACCTCCCATGTGTGAGGACGGCTGGACACGTGGAGCCCTGCACCGGCTCCGCTCCCCGCAGAGTGGCTGCGCTGTGCAGCAGGCTACGTGCAGACCCCGAGGGGAGCTAAAGAAGCCACGCGGGGGGCGGGGGGGCGGCAGCGGCCGGCGCGAGCTTCAGTCCAGTCCACGCCTCTGACATCTGATATTCTTCAGGGACACTTTGACCTCTGATTTTCGGATGTTGACAATTAGCAGCATTTTATCTAAACAAGTTTGTATGGTATTTGATACCAAAAAGAGTTCACACGCAAACAATAGTTCCGTTGCCAAGCAGAGCATAAAATAAAACAAATGGTCAAGACTTTGTCTCAGTCACACTAGATAAGGTGGTTTGAATTAGAGGGATGTATGTGAGCCAGAGTGGCTTGAAACTCTAACTGCAGTTAAGGAAGCCTATAGGCAGAATTCCAGTTTCATTTTGAAATGTCAGCAGGAAACATTAGCCAGGCAGTAACACTAGTTCTGAAGGAAAGGGGACATGGGGGGCCCACACTCAATCCTCAGCCAGACTCAGATTTCTTTTTTATTTTTTAAATTCTTAAATTAGTTTTCTTTATTCTTTTTTTGCTTTCTTTTTTTTTAATCCATTTTTTAGTCTTAAATTAGTTCCTTTATTTAGTATCCAAAAGGCAACTCTCAAACTGGGCAGTATGTTCAGTCATAGTCACTGATAGACTGACTTAAGATCCTTCATTAATTTTTGTAAATGTTCCTGCAGTCTCCCCATTTCTTCTTCATCTTTCCCTCTCCCTGGGGTTCGCTCTGTTGGTGTCTCACTTCTCCGCTGACATGGTCTCCCCACTAGGCCCATTTATTATGTCTTTGAACTGCTGGTCTACTTACTAGCCTTGGTCTTTATATCTTCCTTCTTCCTCCTTCATCCTGCACCCTCCTCACCTTGGGGGCTCTCCTCAAGCATTGGGTCTTTGCTCTGAGTCTTCTGCACTTTGATGGCCTTCAGACAACATCGGAGATCATTCTGATCACTGGGAGGTAGTCACTGACCAACCAGGGTGTGTGCTTTCAGTGGATTCAGAAATCTCTAGGGGGCTCATTCCAAGACCAGACAAGCCTGCATGTTGGTTATAAGGAAATTCAGTGGGAGGTAATTAATGTTCTCTTGCTGCTGCTGTCATTGTGGCCTGCGGGCTCTCATGGCACAGCCAAGGACTTCCGTCTCATCCCTGCGGAGCAGTGTGGACTGGCCCTCACTTAGGGAGGGTTTTCAGTTATTCTCTAGAACCTGTTTCTCCTTCTTGTCTCTGACAAATTTCTCTGACAAAGGAAGAGGAAGCTAATATTTTTTTTCCCTCCTTTGGCTAGAAAGGTGTCCCCAAAACCCAGAGCCTACTCTTTGAAGGCAGAGCGACGTTGCCTTCAGACTCCTCCAACGCCCATTAGTCAACCATTTACTCTGCCCCACTTTTCTAAGCATTTTACATGTGTCAGTTCACTTATTTCTGTGCCATAAGCCTATGAGATTACATATTACACCTGTTTCACAGATGAGGCGAGTTGGGCCCAGAGAGCATCACCCTTCCAGCGTCACTCGGCCGGCAGATTCCAGATTTGCACCCATGTCAGTCCTGATCCTAAGCTGCTCTCCCATTGCGCCCAGTGCCCGGGGGACTAGCTTCCTAGTACAGGAAACTCACTATCTGCCGCACTCCTATGTTTCTCTGAGGCCTGCTCCCTTCCTGCATCTTAATCAAGAGCTGTAGACACCACCAGCTCCCTCACCGAGGAGGGTGTGCATGTGCGTGTACATGCACTTCCCTCAGAGGACCTGCTTCCTTCTCCCTACACTGACTGATTTGAAGAAAATTTTGGCTAAAATAAATTCTCCCACATCATAATAGTTTCCATCCCTATCAAGCCTTTAGTGAATTCTCAATATGTCCCTGGAATGACTCGAAACTCACCTGATGGTGCATGACTTCCATTGGGCTATCCAGAGCTGGGGAGTCGGGGATGAAGAGGGCCCGTGGGTCTCCGCAGGCCAAGGATGAGAAGGAGGTGAAATGTCTGTAGCCTAGCTCTGGTTATCTTTAGACTGATAACCGACTCACGAGGAAGTCCCACTTTTTGTTGCTCTAACATCAGGAACGAGTTCACTGTTTTAATTAAAGTTTCATGATTAATGTCAAATCCCTGGTTTCATGCTGGCACCTTCCATCATTCCTGTCTCTGGGCAGATTAATTTATGACTTTTTAAATGAAGATAATCAGTGCTTTAGGCAAATAAACTATCCCATCAAATGTAAGGATTCTCGCGCGGGCCGATTGTGCAAATGGACTGATTCCCCTTAAAAGAAAACCAGCGAGATGCACTGCAGCCTGCGTGGTTAAGCTAAGTCACATCCAGAGATGAAAATATCCTTGAGTACATTTTAGGCCGTACGGAAAATGGGCAGGTTTCATCCCAGGCCATATGGACGGCATTTCTGAATGTTCAAAAATGCAAATTGCCTCATCCCTGTGGGAGACCCAGTGACTGCATAGGCCCTGTCTCTCCTCTGCAGGGACCTCTCGAGCATCCCGTTATGTGTGTGCTGATGCAAAAGCCTGAGCAACACACACTGTCTCCAAATGGTTTTCTTATTGATAAATGGAGCAATAGATTTTGTTTTATTACTCAATTCTCTTTCTGTCTCTTCCATTTTCAAGGCTAAAAATTAGGGCATGTCTTCCTTTCTAGCACAAAATTGTTTTACTTTATCATAGCCAATTTTACAGTAAATTCATAAAAGCACCTAGAGACTTGATAGTAAATTAAAGACGTTTCAAAACAATAATGTTTCCTGAAAATGATGTGCAACTTGATTGCACGAATGATGAGAATTTGAAATCTCTGTGTGGCTGATTTATTCCCCTAGCCTATGGAGATCTAGTGGGAACTCGGTGAGCTGCCCTGGCCTTTGGGGAGGGGACAGTGTGCAGGGAAACTGCACTTCCTCTGGCAGACTTCAGGTGGGCAGCCGCAACGAGCCTGAGTTCGAGGAATGTCAGGTGCTGACATATACAACTCAGAAGCCAGGCCGTAAGGGACTGCCTGTTGCATTTTTAATTATAAAGGAGTCTAGACTTAAATCTTTCATAACTGAATTCATGTTGTAATCCATTACATGTACTTCCTATTAGCTAGCATCTCTGGCATCATGGTGGCAGCTGTGTAAAATATTTGCTTTGCTTGTTTGAATTGAATTGTAATGTTCTGAAGCAAGCAATTATTGCTGGGTTAGCTGCTGCCAAATCTCTAATCCTCCTCTGCAGCATCTTGCCGATGTGTCTAAATTGCAGGAATATATGTTACCCTGAGAAGAGCACACAGCACCTCCCCAGGCATGGAAGAAGGACCCTATTTCTGAGCAACTGATCTGTTGGTTCTCTCCTGTTTAGCCCTCGCTGCTCAGTTGCCTAAGGCTCGCGCTTGCTGACAGCCGCCATGTGTCCTTCCTCCAGCCCCGCCCTTCGCAGTGCCTGGCACATGAGCGGAGCACAATGCTGTTTGTCGAAATACTGAAATGCATGTATTCCCTATCACCCCTTCCCTCCTCTTTTTCTCTCTCCCCTCCTCCCAGTCTCACACTGACCTTTGGGCTTTGTTTCTAGGCAAAGCAGGAAAAACACCAGCTCTGTCTCCCAGGATTCTTGGGAGCAGAACTACTCACCCGGAGAAGGCTTCCAGAGTGCCAAGGAGAACCCCAGGTACTCCAGCTACCAAGGCTCTAGAAACGGCTACCTGGGCGGGCATGGCTTCAACGCCAGGGTGATGCTGGAGACCCAGGAACTCCTTCGCCAGGAACAGAGGCGGAAAGAGCAACAGATGAAGAAACAGCCCCCTCCCGAGGGGCTCAACAACTATGACTCATATAAGAAAGTCCAGGACCCCAGTTACACTCCTGCTAAGGGGCCCTTCCGGCAGGATGTGCCTCCCTCCCCTTCTCAGGTCGCGAGGCTGAACAGACTCCAGACCCCTGAGAAAGGGAGACCCTTCTATTCCTGAGAAGAGCAGATGCTTCATTCATGCAATAAAGGACATTTTCCTGTGAAAGACTTGTATTTTGGGAGTTTTTTAAAAACCTCCATGGTACTATGGGATGTTTTCTGTTGTTGGTATCAGTGCCTTTAAGCAGCATGGGTAAAGAGATGGAAGGCCTTATTCTCTTTACCATATGTCTCAAGTGTGTTTCATGGGAGGATTTCCCACCATCCGACAATCATCTGCTTGAAGCACTCAAACGCTCTGAATCTTTCTGGAGGACCAGGGATTCTGGGCCCGTTGCAGGGAGGTGCATGGCTTTGTGTTACAGCGCCATTCAACTGGTGGTGGCAAATTACCTTAAGGCCGAGGTAATGTTGATTTCTTTTTATTCTCTTGAAGTTTTCTGAGATGTGAGGCGACATCTCAGAGTCTGGTAGATGAAAGTGGGTGACGTACTCCAGAAATTGGGGCTTTATGGTACTTGACAGCATAGTCATTTATAATTGGTATGTTTTTTCCTTTTTCATTCTCAGCTCCTTGTAACAGGAAAGTTGCCTCGTGCTATAAAGAAGCTAAGCCTTATTTCTGCACTGTCTGGTTATCATGGGGCTCCTTTTGTACCTGCCTTGTAACTCAGCATTACCAATAAAGCCATCATTCTAGTCTGAGATTGTAAATACACTTGTTCGGTCACGTTCCTAACACATGTGCTGAGGCACCATAGCTCTGGGTCGGGAAGGTGGGAGACAGGAGGGACCCCCTGGTGGGGAGGGACTGGGCCTGCCCATCGGCCCTGTGTATATCACGACGTGAGAAGTGGTAACTAAAAATATTCTCCCAGGATGAGCTTCTGGCCCAGTACATCCTGGTAATTATTTTAATTAGTTTTTGATTGACAGGTTGGCAGGAAGGGCATAGAGTGGGGCAAAGATAGGTCAGCCATTCGGAGATTGTAAAAACTCACCTACCATCTACCGTTCCTCGGGTGGATTGGAATTGACGTGTGTCTAGTGCGTCCACTTGCTGCATCTCTGCCTGGTGATGCCATCTGTGCTACTGAGTAATTCTGCCATGAAACAGAAAGGACAAATAAGAGAAAACCCATCACACGTCACACAGGGAATATTCTGGTGTCGCCAAAGAGTGGTGGCAAAAGTGCTCCTCATGTCAACATTTTAATGCACGTGTGGGTCACAAGGGCCTCAGTTGCGCTCATGTTTTCATGTGTCGGTCTCAACATCATGTACTGTAAACCATGGTCAGGTTGCTAAAGTGCCTGCGAATCCCGATGTGAAAACGCTTGAGATCAAAGCTCAGCATACCATGTATTAACAAGAAAATTAAAAAAAAAAACCCATGTACTGCTATGCCTTTTTTTTTTTTTTTTTTTTACTGGCACATTGTATTTTGTGTCCACTTCTTTTTAGAAAATGTGTGAAGTGTCCATACACGTACCTATGTCTCTCTTGCATTTCTGTGTAACGGTTCTCTTCGTTCATAATGTGCGGCGACGCTTCAGTGGTTGTACCAGTGTAAACATGGTGACCTTCGATGGCAGGGCTCTTTCTCACAGCCTGCCCTGAGCTGCGAGAAACAGCTTTCTCTGTACATATGAGACTTATAATAAAAGGCATATTTCTTCCTGTTGGTGGTGGTGTCTGTAGTATTCTTATGGAAACTCTCCTAGCTGGGGTTTTTCAAAGTCTAGTAGCAGATGTGGGTTATTTTTTCATATTTAGTGAAAGTTGAAAATTTCCTCGTGTCTGTCTGTGCAAACACAGAAATGGGTGATGGATTGCTTATTTGAACACCTGAGGAAAGAGGGAACAGGAAAGGGGGACCTTCCGAATGAGTCCCTTGAAAAACCCAGGCTGCCAAAAGAAACGTGGGGAATTCTGAATTGAAGGAGCCAATACACTAGAAGAACTGAAAAAAAGACAGAAGACTACATAAAGGGTTCTGTTATTGCCCTTTGCTTCCTTGGATCATTTGAGCAAGCCAGATGTTTGGGTTGAGTTCTATCTAGCCTTGAGCATGGTGAGCCCAGAGAAATGTCCAAATTCTAGTTCACTTCTCATACCAACCTGGCTCTGATTTCCCAAATTGTGACATAAGGCTTTGCAGATGGACACTCATTAGTATTTGCACGGCGCTTTGATGGTACGAAGGGCAGTACGTCCTAGGTATGTCTTTGTGCACAAATATCAATGTGGTCCCCACCCAAAGGGCAAACTTTCCTAAAACCTGTCAAAAGTGTCTTTCTTGTGGAGTGCCTGCCATCAGCTGGTTGTCATAGCAGCCCTTATCCTGTCACTAAATCCAAATTCTGTCACCTCAGGATTCTAGTAAGAGATGTATAGCAAGCCAAGTAACATGTCTTTGTTTCTTATATGCATGCAAGGTGTGGAAAGTAGAAAAGGAAGATGGACAGATTTGTTAATTTTCTCACTGAGCAGGAAGCCCATTGCAAATGCCAAAACTTGCAGGTTATTTATCTGTACTGACAGAAGTAGAGCAGGAGAGGTGATACTGAATGTTGTAGGGACCCAACTCACAAAGGAATTTGTAGATTAAGACTGACAATTTGAGCCCTAGTGAGAAGTAGGAATAGGTATGAGTCAGCATGGAGGTAAGAATATGCTCCGTGCAGCGATCTTACCTGAATAAACTCACCTGTGGCTCCAGTACACCTCATGAGTTCCTGCATGGGTCCCTGGAAGAGCATGTCCTGGGAAGAGCCAGGCTGGGCTCTGCCCGGTGCTGCAGGGGGCTTCCCAACGCACGCAGTGGGGCAGGCAGCCGCACTTGGATGAGGGTGCATGCGGAGGAACTCAACTGTCCCTCAGAAGAGATGTTACCACTATTATATGACCACTTTAGTCCCTTCATTGTATACAGTCTGCCCTGACCGGGTGACTCAACTGATTGGAGCGTTATACCGTAACTGAAAGACCACAGGTTTGATTCCCAGTCAGGTAACATACGGGAGACAGCCTTGATGCTTCTCTCACATCTCTCTCTCTCTCTCTCTCTCTGTCTCTCTTTCTCAAAGCAATAAGCTATCCTTGGGTAAGGATAAAAAAAAAACACTATAGAGTCTTACAAAGATTTATATGTAAATAGAAATTATAAATATTATATAGCATATCTATATTATATGTAATTTAAGCACTATCCCCCCACCCCTTCTCCCTGTGGGCAGTTAGACTACAGCCTGCCCAGAGGTCAAAGCACCCACAACTGCCTGGGCTGTCCCACGAATAGGAAGGAGCGTGGGACCTGGGCTGTTCAGGTTTTTTGCCAAGGAATTTGAATATATCACATCAGAGACAGTAAACCAAGTGAATCTTCTGTTTCTTTGAGTGGGAGAAATTTGTTTTATTGGAAATTCCTTATGAAAAGGGGCAGAAACAAGCAAACTGAGCTGACCACTTTGTCCGCAGTGGGCTTGGTGATTGTCTGCCGCCATGAGCCTGAAACAGGGCCAAGGGAAGAGACTGTAGCCGCTGAGGCACCTCTGTCCATGTCATCGCTCGTGGTTGGCTCAGATGTGCCGGTCCTCTGTTGGACTGGTCATCTGTTGGACTGCTCCCCTCCCGTCACCAGTTTTTATTAGAGTGTGTGTTTGTACATACGTATAACAAGCATATGTGGCATATTTCTATAATCCTGTATGTGTCTGTATTTGTCTGGTTTAATGTCCCTCATTGCATCCTCTGAGTCCATCAGACCCGGGCCTCACCCCCAGTCAGAGCCAGCCTCGATGAAGCAGGCAGTCCTTTGTTTCTGGCTCTGCTGGTCATGGAGAGCACGTCACTGAGGTTCAGCCAATGCTAAGTACACATACTCCATCATGGATGTCCTTCTTTGATGGCAGAGTGTGCCATAAATTTTAATGTCTATTTAACAGTCATTTTTTTCCCCACAAAGATTGCTCCGATGATGACATGTCAGGTAAGGAGATAATCTTTCTTCCTTACTTCAGAGACAGGATATCATCTTAATAAGGCAGCTAATAAGCACATTCGCAGGTCAGACAGTGAGAGTGACGGAGGCGCTCTAATGGAAAACCACCTTCAGCTTTGAGTAATGATTAGATCATAAAGCTTGTTGAATTAAATTGGCTTTTTTTTTTTAATATGTGAAGGATGAGGGCTGTAATTGGGAGCACAAGCTTTAAAAAGAAAAAAAAAAAACAAGAAAATGATTGTTTCAGTTTAGACCTCATGGCAAAAGGGACGAGTGTCCTTTCCTTCCTCAGAGAAGGAGCTTGTTGCCCATCGGGTGTGTTCTTCCCTCCAAAGCCCATCTTCCCAGCCAGCACTCACCACCCTGCTCTTCCTTTTCTGTTTTCGTATCTCACTCAGCGAAGTAAAAACCTATCGGTGTCCTCTACCCTTAATTTCAGTTTCTTCAGGTCAAACCCTACAGTAGAAAATTTCATTTTTAAAGGATTCCATTTGGTCCTATCGATCAATCATTCTTTGCTAAGGAAGATAATTGCCTTTCCTCACAAGTTTTTCTTTTCTGAGTTTAGATTTAAATGATTACTTTGTTCTCATTTTTAATTTTTTAAAGCAAGTCATATGTGCATTAGCCAACCCCTCCCGAGACAAGTCTGTTCCACACTGGACACAGGAGACTAGAGCAAGAAACAAGACAAAGGCCTCCTTCCATGAGGCTGAACAATTACTCACCTTCCCTCCTTAGCACTTATCTGCTCACAGGATCAATTAAATGTGTGAAAAACACGCTATTCTGAATTGCTCAACTAACTGCTGAGTCACCTCACACTGTTGTTGGCTGATAAAAGCTGTTTGGAGTTTGTCCCCAGATACTGCGGCTGTCTCCTGGGTGTCACTAGCCTGCAAGGACCAACTGCTAGAAGGTGGTGCTGGTGGCAGGAGCCTCATCTCTGAGGCTACTTTGCTGCTTGCTGGGAGGCCCCTCCTGAAACTGAAATTTGGCTTCCATGAGGGGTTTTATGATGCAAATATTTTAAGTAAAACGTTGAAGATTTTGCCATTAAAAACAGTCTCACATGGCTCAGAGCCCAGCAGACTGCAAACTACAAGGGGGAAGAGTGCCACTTATCGCTGGCAAGAAACAGGCAAGAAAACAACACAAATTTCTAAACCAGTGATGACCTTGGCTACTGACCCGGTTTCAGGGCTCGGTTCACATCTGTCTGGCTTTTATTCAACTCTAGTCGTCAGTGGCAACACACTATCACAGTTATTTCTGTTGGGGTGAAATGGGTGAAAACATCAACCCGACAACCCAGAGATGGATCAGATTAGGACTTACCAATGTTCGTGAGGTATTTTGGAAAATTGCAAACCTTTGAACTTGTCTTGTGAAGGCTCAAAGGGAATTTCCCCTGCACATGCCTTGACCTGCAACTCCATTTCCAAATGTTCCTTAACTGTATCTATCTGCTTGGCTTACCTCCAGCCTGAGCCTGGGGACTTCGCACTCTGGTCTAAGCAACTGAAGCCTTTTCACAAAGCCTGCAGTCCAAGTATACAGCTGCCCCTGGCTGCTTTACTCACGGAGCACTTTGCAATTTGCACAACATCCTCTTCTTTTCTTTTTGAACCCCTAAACCCCGTGAAGCAGGCTACAGAAATGATAGTCCAATTTTGCATACGAGGCAACGGAGACTCCCACACTGCGTGACTTGCCGGCCGGTGAGCAGCTCGGTCAGAGCACACGTGCATTGTCCTGAGTGCAGCCCGCCCTTGTGGTGTGAAGATTCCAGCAAAAGAAAAGTTTTCCATTTACAAGAATTTTCAATTTTCTTAGTAGTTGATGGTAATTAGTTGATTGGGAAAAGAAATGTAACATAATGTATAAAGTTATGAAACCCGTAAGACCTTGAAAAGAAATTTTACTTTATTAATCAGTACTATTTACATACACTAGAAAATTATGTGTGTATATATTATATATTACATATTACATATTTCATATGCATTATGTAATTTAAATGTAATGGTTCACGCACACTCTAGGCCCAGTGTGTTGTGAATTTAAAATGCCTGTTGCAGCGGACAGCGCCAGGCTTCCTGTGGCTTTGCAGACCCTGTGGGCCCCTTGCTGGTGAGCCCTGGCTCATGCTTTAGACACTTTGCTTCACTACGTAAACCCCTGACACCAGAAGGTGTTCGTTTCTAAGCCAGGTGTTTGTTCATGTTGAGAAAAAGAGTCGGGTGAGATTAAAGACAGTGAAATTTAAAAAGTGTATAAAATTAGTAGGCTCTAGAACACAAGGGAAGTGGGATGCGGTAGGCGTGGAGAGGTCGCAGCAGAAAGCGGTCCTAGCACTTTAATTTCCGAAGCAGGTGCAAAGAGACCCCAAATGTAATACAAAATAGAAAAGATCGCGGGGAGGTTGTGAAACAATAAACATTTGCATTAAATCATCAGCTGTATTCAGCACAGATGGGAAAAGCCTGTTATAAAATGTTGAAAGACACTTGCAGCAGGTTTCAAGCTGGACGTGGATCAAAAACATTCGTAAGCTTTTCACCTTGGGAATAAAAATGTAAATTATTTTTGGTGAGGATTTTTTTTCTTTGCCTATTATTTTTCTATGTACTTTATTTTTGGTAAGGGGATGACCTAGTGCTAGCCAAGGGAGAATGATCCATTTACAGAGTTGTATAGGTAGAATTCAGAGAGGCAGAATATGAATTAAACATGGAAGGAAACTTTCAGCTTTGAGACATTTCCAGTGAAACGGAAGGCTTATTTCACTGGAAATCCTAATCAACACAGTTACAGTGTCTCTGAGAGAAACACTGGCAGTTACTGAGTGTGTTTCGTGTCTCAGAGCCGCAGGCAGAGTTTGGGCAGCTCAGGAGAACCAGACAAGCTCTCCTGGAAGCGTTCTTCACCGTCAGGGCTGTGTGCATCCCCTGTGGGCACGGGCACGTCTAATCCCGGCTCCTTTAAGTGGACTGTGGGGTTATGGGGCAGGAGCCAGCAGCTGATGCTCCAAGGCCCTCTCCTCTGATCTCGTGCCCCCAGAGAGGAGGCGCAGACAGTCACAGACTCAGTGTCTGCAGGAACTGGCTCACCTAAGGAAACGAGTTTCCAATAACGAATCCAGCTGAATGAGGCACTTCCCTTGGCTCCAGCTCTCCTTCCCGAAAGCCAGGAAATGTTCTCCCCATTCATCAGGGGATGGCTCATCAGGGACTTCTAATCTCTGATTGGTTACTGCTTATACTATGCTGGTATTTTCTGCTGCCTTGCTTCAGTCCTCTTACATTTCCCTCTGGATTAATTGAAAATCTTGAATATCCTGTTTGTGTGATTTGTTCAAGGTAATTGTAAGGCCATGAAGAGGCTGATATTGATTTTTTAAAGAAGATGCCACTTTGTATGACCTGAAATGTAGAATGTAGAATGTGGAGTCAATTTAGGGAAAATAATGATCTCCTGTTTATGCATTCATTCATTCATTCATTCCTTCTGCCAGTCAGTCATGTCTCCTGCTGTGGGGCAACTGCTGTACTAGGTGCCGGGAATACTCCAGTGAATACAGTCTTAAGAACAGGGAGAAGTAGCTGTATAACAGAGGGTGATACTTGGCATGAAGAAAACATGGTAGATTTGGGGATAGAAAATGGAAAGGTGTCGGGACTGCTATTTCAAGCAGAATGGACGGAGATGACAGTTGGACAGAGCTCTGAGGGGAGCAGTCCTGTGCATTATTTGAAGGAAGGGCAAGCCCAATGAAGGACTGGCAGGCGTAGATGCCTGAGGCAGCGGCTGCTGGGTCTATTCAAAGAAGAGTGAGGAGGCCAGGCTGAGCATTTTGTCAGGTGAATGTGGCTGAGGAAGTGAGGAACAAGAGTTTATTATGATAATGACCAGAGCTGGAAAAGGAAAAAAGCGAAGGCAAGCGTCAGATAAGGACACAAAACAATGGTCAAGGAATATGAGGTTAAAGAGTAGTTGGAGTTGGAATATTAGAATGGTCAGTGGATGGGGTGCTCTAACCAGAGATTACAAGGGAATCCATAGGTGTGACTGTAGGGAGAAGATGGCTGACGTGAGGCTGAAGACAAGATCAATGGAAGTGAGCAGGTAAGGAACAGAGAGACCAGTGTGTTCAGAAGATCTTTATGGCTATTGAAATCAACAACTACATGGTTGCAAAACAGTGATTCAAATGCTAAAATCTTCACAAAATAATAATCTATAGGATACTGCAATGAAGAGTGAAATAACAGATATTATAATTAATTAACAGCTTCAAAAAAGGGAGGGGGTTAGGGAGAAGGGAAGAATAACGTCAATAAGGAGGAGAGAGGCGCCTACCCTGCTTCCGAGGCTGGGTATGCGCCGTGTGAGCAGAGAGCAGCTGCCCCTGGGAGGGCTGCGGGTGCCTTCTTGAGCAAGAAGTGGGTGGGGCATAGGGAAAGCCCTTTACGGGTGTCAGATCACATAACGAGGGTGACCTCGAGGTTTTAGGCTTCTTCTGGGGTCTGAAGTAAAAAGGGATGCAGAGCACGACCAAGCTCTGTGGCCTCTGAGGGGGACCACAGAAATTCAGTTCTAACCATTGCCTGCTTCTCAGATGCTGAGAGGCAATCTTGCAACGGGCACGACGGCCCCTTTGCCTAGGGCCAGGTTGCTATGATTTCCTGCACCACGGCAGCCAAATTTCCCAAGCTCACTTCGTGCCATGCGTGTCTGTGTCTTGATGATAGACATTCATATATTCATTCATTCCTCCAGGGGTAATACTCTCCAGACAGTGTGCTGTCACTGCTCATTTAGTGGTGAACTAGATACATCAACATTCACATAAAAATTATAGTGTAAAGGCAGAAGGAAATATTAATTAAGTAAACACACGAATACAGGCATAGCTCACTTTATTGTGCTTTGCAGATACTGTGTTTCTTACAGACTGAAGAAGGTTTGTGGCCACCTGTGTGAAGCAAGTCTATCTGCTCCACTTTTCCTACAGCATTTGCCCACTTCGCATCTCTGTGTCACATCGTGGTGATTCTCACAATATTTCACACTTTTTCATTATTATTATATTTGTTATGGTGATCTGTGATCAGCGATCTTTGATGTTGCTATTGTAATTGTTTTAGGGTACCATGAACCACTCCCATATAAGATGGCAAACAATCAGTAAGTGTTGTGTGTGTGTTCTGACTGCTCCACCAACTGACCGTTCCCCATCTCTCTCCCTCTCCCTCTCCTCAGGCCTCCCGAGTCCCCGAGACCCAATGATATTGAAATTAGGCCAATTAATAACCCTATAATGGCCTCTAAGTGCTCAAGAGAAAGGAAGAGTCTCGCATCCCTCACTTTAAATCACAAGTTAGGAAGGTTCAAGCGTAATGAAGAAGGCACGTCGAAAGCCAAGGCGGGCCGAAGGCTGGGCCTTGTGTGCCCAACAGCCAAGTCGGAAAAATAAAGCGGCGCCAGGGTTTGCAGAGATCGACTCCGATTTCGAAAGAAGTTCCGCTGTGGGTAAAATGCCATGAAACAGCATCCCGCGTTACGGAGAAATCATATGTGAAAGGGAGAGTCGATCAGTGCAGAAAACTTCACTGTTGTCTTATTTTAAGATATTGCCACAGTCACCGCGTCCTTCAGCAACCGCCACCCCAGGGGTGAGGCTCCTGAGCACTCTTTCATTCCTCTGTTCACCAGCTGTTTTCTGACTGGGTCAGGCACTGTTGGAGGAGCTTGGGATACATTAGTGAACAACTCAGAAAATAAAACAACCCTGTCCTCATCAAGCTTACATTTGAGGGTGTAGGTGTGTTGGAGAGTGGGGTGGGCAGTGTGGGGAGAGAGACATCAAGCAACCAGCTCACTCAGTACATGTTGTAGCGTGTGAAAAGTGATGCTTTGCTGCGAAGAAGGAAGCAGGGTAAGGATGAGCAGGAGTATAGGCGGAGGACAGCTCCTTGAGGCCTCATCTGTGCACAGACTGGAAAGCAGGGTGGTGAGACGTGTGGAAACAGATTTAGGAAGGTCTGCAGTGATAGGTTATGAAGGTCCTGGAGTGGTGGTGAAGGTACATGAAGGGTAATAGGAAGACAGGCGTTTAAGAAACAGAGAAGCAAGGGTGTTATCATTCAGAACACTGCGATCACTGCAAATGATGACAAGAACAATGCTGGTGAAAGTGACAGTGAACCAGGACAGAAACACCCGAGCAATGAAGAATGATGTGATGGGATGGATATTAAGATGATGGAGGTGGATCACAGAGTCCGTGGCAGGAGATTCAAGAGGAGGAGAGTTTGGCGAGAGAAGAAAGACCTGGAGCTGTAACAAGACGAAAGTAGCATCTACTCTGGCCTTGGGCCCAGCACTGTGAGGAACGTAGGAGGCAAACACACACTGCCTGGGAGATGAGGCTGAGAAAACAGAGGCTTTGTTGCTCCAGGTCTGGAGACCGCAGTCCTGAAGCCCTGGGGAGGAATTCTGAAACTGAGGAATGGCCAGACCAAGAACAAAATAAGGGATGCACAGAGCTTTAGAGGGACTGGAGAGTTAGGGATGGGGGTGCCATCAGAGTCTGCGGCTTCCTGTGATGACTGCCATAAACAGGGAAAGTGGGCAGAATGGTGGCAAGGCCCTGATATAGGGGAGAAGAGAGGACGAGGTGTCTATGGCTCTCTTAACCCCTATTAATGTAGGCAAAGAGATCAGGGGACCCTCGTACTCTAAGCTTGGGGCTGCCTTTGATTCCCATTGAGGGGACTAAGGCGTGGGGCGCATGGCCTTCACATCAGGCTCACTTTTGAGTCTTGTTGTGAGGAGTTCTCAGGGCTCCTTCATACCCCAGAGGACTGATCCGAGATGTCTGGGGAAGTCCATCTTGAGGCTCAAGCAAGGGAGAGATAGGATAAGGACAACGTTTCAGGAAAATTCCTTCTACCGCATACGCAGCTAGAATGGACAGGAAGTTTAGCTAAAAGATGGGAGGACATAAGTATCAGTAAGAGCACAAATGCAAAGGAACACAACTGAAGTTCTTGGAAGGCATACTTGGTTTACCTTGAGATTTAATGAATTACCTGCTCAAGCTATTTGGTGGTGGTGATGGTGGAGGCGATGGCATTTGTGTACTTTGTCCTGGGTATAGGGACACTTTCTCAGTGGAATAGTGTGTGCATTGGTCTGGGTTTCTGAGAAGCAGGCACCAAGCTGAGATTGGATGTACGCTAGCTTAACTGGGGGCGTGCTGGAGGCGGGTAACAGGGATGGAGACGGGAGCCTGGAAGAGGCGTCAGATCATGATGCCATTCTGACTGCTGTGCAGAGAGAGGGTAGGAAGAAAGGCCACAGACTAAAGTGACTTTAAAAAAGTTTGATAAGGCCCAAGCGGAGTCCCTGAGCTCAAGTCCTTCCTCAGAGAAGCCCTGGAACAATCTGCCTTAGTGTCCTGCTGTCCTGCTGGCTGAGAGCAGGCCGTGGAAGTCACAATTTTGATGCAAAGACAGCGATGGACATCACAGGGAGCAGTCAGAAGCCTCAGTGAACCGCACTCTCACTCTGTAGAGGATCCTAGCAGCTCCCCTCTATAGTCACCAGGTCTTGGCTTAACTCTCCATCCACGATGGTTGCCTGGAGCCGGCGCGTTCCATCCTCCTATGGACTGTGCGGACCGAGCCCCGCCCTCATGGCCGGGAAGCCTTCCGCCCAGCTCCCATTTCTTAGAACATAGCTGGCACTTGGTACAAGACATAGGGGTACTATCTTACCATGTGTGACTTTGGTTCTTTAAAAAATATTTATATTTTATTATAAATTTTACAGTATAGCAATACTTCAACTTGTATATGAGCTTAATTTTTCCTTACTGAATCACACCACACAGATCATGAAGATTCTAACAAATGAAGACCTTTTCTCTGATATACTTTAATATGCAACTTAATATTAAGAGTAGTAAAGTTGGAAATATTATTGATGTAGAATGATAAAACTGTGTCACATTTTAATCAGTCCCTTTCCTTCCAGGTCTTATTATACCATGATAGGTTACAAGAAGCCCTAAAGATGAGTGTTCTCACCATCCCTAACTGGGTGACCTTTGACAAAAGTTCAAGTTTTTTTATAGACTGGGAGTAGTAGATAATTTCATTTACTCTGCACCTGAAACGGCTCCCCTCACTGTTCCTCCGTATCCCAAGTTATTGCCAGTTGGCTCCTGTCTGGGAATAACTGGGTCACTTCCAAGCTAGTAACCATTTCATGTTCTTTGGGTAAGTAAAATTAACCAAAATTACTTTGATTGCTCTGCAAATCTACTTTCTCAGGACTTTGTTTGTGTTGACCAGTGACTCACACCTGAGAAAGCAATAGAGAAACTACCTGCCACTGAGCGTGTGTGAGAGCGATTTGGGAGAGTTATTTTTTGTTTGTTGTTGTTTTCCCCCTGTTTTAAAAAAGGGTGGGTGCCATAAAGAGGAGCCCAAGACGTTTTCTAAAACTTCAGGTTGATTCATAAACGAAAGCCTTACATTCTCTTTGCCTCTCTTCTTAATTAATCATCGATTCAGTAGGTAGAACAAGTTTTCTTACGATGATAAACCCTTGGCCTGATCTTTTCTGACTGGCCATTATCGAAAGCTTTTAAAGTTTAATTAGCAGAAGAATTGTTTAAAAGCTCAGCTTTTTACAAATACCGGAAATGAGAGCTCTCACGAAGCTGCTGGTTGACCTCCAGGGTGCGGAGCAGGACTCCAGCGGAGGAAGACAGTGGTTCTCCGCTGCACAGAGGCCACGCAGCCGCTCTCTCCAAAATGCGCCTGCTAGATGACTGTTTTTCACTAGAGCTAAAGTTGATGGTGAGCCAGAAGCACAAAGAACTCACGCAACGTACTGAGGTTTGGGGTACAAGCTTTCAGCTCCTCCTTGAGAGGATAAGAGAGATGAGATGAGGATTGGGTGCCAGGCACTTACGCAGTCCTTTGGCTCCAGAGATGACAAGAAGCTGAGGAGTCTACAGCAATATGATTACTATTTAATAATGTTGGCCATTAGGAGACCATCAAAGATTCATGCTCTGCTCAGGACAGCCAACTTCCCTTCTGAGTACGGGAGAGACTGGCAGCAGCGCTGGCCCGGGCCGAAGGCCTCTTGGCACAGGTGGGAGTATTGATCACCCTTGAAGGGTAGAAGATGCTGCTCCCTCTCTGATTAAAAGTTTCTTACAAAGGAGAACAAAGGCCTAAGGCGGTGGGCATGGTTAACAGCCTACATTAAGGGAATCTCTACATTAAGGAGCATCCGTTGCCAGAGTGTGCATTCTGACCGCTGCCGCCATGGCACCTTAGTGGATCTGCCTTCGTTCTTCTCTCCTTTCAGATGCCGAACACGCCTTTAGCTGTCCTCACCATCATGCATCTTGTCTTTGCCATTTACTTTATAAGCTTTTCTTTTGCTAAGTTCTATGGGTTTTTCTTGCCTGTGAAAATGAAAAACATCACCTGGAAAAAAAAAATCCATGAATACTAGAATTTTTAGGGACACACGTTAAAATCCCATTTTAGTGAATCTGGAGGTAAGATTCCCGAAGAGGTATTGCAGCACCTTACAAAGTGATTCATCCACATGCTGTAGGACTTCAGTCCATTTAAATCCACATGAGACTTTAGCCCAGTGTTTAAAAAATAATCAGAGCACCTCGGCAACCCTGCGTCCTGCGTCCTGGCCAGCGCTGAGTTCACTTCTGATACTTAATATGTGTTTTGATCCTTTCACCAGTTAACCTCAAGGATTTGTTTAATCCCAGCACTGTGTTTTAAGCTTACTTCTCGCTTTGGTTTTACAATACTTCTACCCTATGCAAGTCTTTCTTTGCTGACTTAATGCTCCGCTATCTTTTGGTTTGACCAAAGAGCTCAGTTTCATCTTTCCAAATGGGCTTCAGGCTTGGATCACACTCCACTGTCCCCAGATGGCACCAGGGACACTACATCTATCACTTCCGATAGGTTAACTTTGTGAAAATAATTGACCATGAAATTAATCTGGCTCCTCCTGGGTTTTTTGTTGTTGTTGTCGTTGTTTTAGTAGGCACCAAACAAATGTTTGTTGAGTGAATGCTTTGTATGAAACTTTATTTAAAGGAATTAAACTTTTTTGCCATATTTTTTTTTCAATTAAAGAAGAAATACAGGGTTTCTGTAAACAATGAGAGGGAGAGAGGAGAAAAGAGATGTTAATATGAGTCTGAAGTAGAAGAACTTTAAAAAGACAAATAGCTGCAGACTCTTGAATGACTTTATTTGGGAGTTATCCCTAATAAAATTCAAAATATTTTAATAAAATTGGGTTGATGAAACCCTGACCCCCTCCTTCTTGGGTTTGATTCTGTGGCCCCTTTGTGAACCCCTGAAATGGAAGTGTTCCTCTGGGATCTGCCCTGGGCCCTCTCCTCTCCTCTCACTCTCTCTTCTTCCTGCACAGTTTCTTCCCCTGCCATCTACCTGCTGAAGACATCCAGCCCCACTGTCCCTGGCACCCTCCATTCTCTCTTGGTCTTCAGTCTGGCCTGCCTCGCTTCTCTCTGTGGGCCAAGGCACCACTGCCTCTGCTGCTGGAACCTTCTGTGAATGCCCCCATGTCTGTGCCAAAGGTCACGTTCTTGGAGCCTTCTGTGCCTCATTGGCGCTCAGTGTCCCTCCCACTGCCCCAGTCCTTGGTAATATTCTTTTCAGCCTTGCTTATGACAAAATTTAGGGCAGTGTCAGGAGCATGGGCTTGAGTCAGCTGACCTGGGTTTGAATCCTAGCTTTGTCCTTTCCTCCCTGAGTAATCCTGTATTTTAACCCCTCCATGCCTCAGTATCCTCATCTGTGAATTGGGGACTACCTGTCTCATAGAGTTAAGAGAATTAATCGATAATGCAGCTGCTCGGTTCCAGGCTTGGAACAAAATAATTACCCCCAAAATGCTAGCTGTTCTTCTTCTTTCCAGATCCCTTTGTAAGAGCATCCCCTTAAGCTCTTCTTAGTGGTCCTCTTCTGTCCACGGGACCAGAAGGGAGTTTACAGGGATGTTCAGAAAACTATACCTAAACAGACTGTTACTGTGCTCTTCGCCCCCATCCACTGGTCCTGCTTTCCTATTCCTACTCCCCTAGCAGAAGCCTTTTATGTAAATTAACTGTTAGGAGCTTTGGTCTCTAATTCATCACACACTCAGGGCCTCTGCAGCCAGGCCGGGCCCCTGTCCCCAGCAGTCATTTCAGCACTGCGGAGTCCACTCTCACCCCGTGCGCAGAGACCACCACCCTCGTTCCCCAGCGGAGCCCGCTCGCCTCGCCAGCCAGCCGATGGCGGACAGTACCATCGCTTCTGGAGGACCAGGGGGGTGTGCTCGGGATATTTACTTTGACTCCTTTATAGGTTTGCTGTGTTTCTGAGGAAATTTCCCGAATGTTTATATGATAGTTGCTTAAATAACTTCAGAATCATAATTTGTTTCTGAAGGATGTTATTCTCTTTAAGTTCCATAAATTATGAAGCTTATTTGGCTTCTTGGGAAGCAGTTGTGTTTTAGAACAATTTAATTCCAACCTGTGGGGAACAACTAGGAATTGTCTGGGGTGGGGTGGGGGGAACACACTAAAAAACCTATTAAGTCTATTCCTTCTTTAATTTCCCTGATTCTGCAGATCAGTGAGGCTATGGTTCCAGGTATGAGAAAATTTGTTCATTACCAGCTTGCACTGATGTTGCAAGAGTTCCCAAATGAGTCCTCGCTTTTGTTTTTGTTTTGTTTCTTTTGCAACAAGAAGGGCTCCCTCCATGAAAACAGCATGTAGAAGCGACGCCCAGCTCTGAAGGAGGGGTGCCCAGTACAGGCAGGTACATAAGGATTGAGAAACACCGCCCCTCTGGCCCTGAATAATCCTTGGTGGTCAGGACCAGGCTGCCCTGGGGCCAGCGGGTGACTTCCTGTTCAGTGCCATCTGCACTTGAAGTTTCCGCTTTGGACTGTGCCCTGAAGCCAGACCAACCTCCCTCAGAGCCAACGTTCTCAAGTCATTCTGCAGCTTGAGAGCGTCACAAAATGTCTGTGGCAAAATGCCCACCTTCCTTCACTTGGCTCTGCGGCTCTCCACGACCCAGCCTTTTCCCTGCCATGCCGCATCTCCAGGCACCCATGAAATCCCGACTTGCACTCCTGTCCGGTTCGTGGGTCCACAGCATCACTCTGGCCTGAAGGGTCTCCCTCCCCACTCTCCTCACCGTCAGCCCGAAGCCCATTCGCCCTTCAAAGTCTGACTCGGTTTTTCTCTCCTCCCCATAGAACTCTCCCTGGCCACTCTAGCCTCGTGACTTCTCTCCACAGAGCTCTTAGATTATGTATACTACGCTGTGAGCGCTTCTCGTGTTTGGTTTTTCATTATTAATAACGTTTTGTGTGCTCACGGGTCTTACTGATATCACTGGTCTGTCAGCTGCCTGGTGCAAAGACTGAACTTTGTGTCTCTTCATATTCCCCACGGTGCTTTTCTCAAGGTGGCTTCCCTGAAGTGTTCTGGACTCACTGGTTGATTGAAAGCAAATCCAAATTCTTTGGGAACCTGTCAGCTGTCAATCCTGTAATTCCCTGCTAACAGTAATGCAGAATCGATTTCATTCTGATTAAGGGATAAGAACTCATTTAACTCCATTCGGTGAGTATTGAGCAGGTACTATGGGGCTGAACACCAGGCCAGATATTTAATAGAAGAAAACATCTTGGGCACAGCTTCTACCTTCAAACAACCAACTGTTTAGGAGATGTCATTTCGAGCAGGAAAGAATCAGGAAACAAGCCCAAATAAAAGGCCATATCCATTAAAGTGCTAAATTAACTGAACTTCAAAATCAAGATATGACAAACAGGTGGGTAGGAAGTGGGGTGGAGAGCAGAGAGGGGAACCGCAGCCTCAGAGGTTTATGGGCCCAAAGAAGTTTTAGGGAGGAGGACAGGATGGCAGTGCTTCCTGTCGGAGAGACAACAAACACCCCAAAACAGGGGAAGGGAAACAAAATGGTTAAGTGCTACTTATTGATCAGGCATTTTGCTTCCAACTCATTTATTCTTCACAGTCCCCGCAAGGCATGCCTTATCTTCCTAGCGCAACGGAAGGCTCAATGCGAGAGGTTAAGCAACTTGCCCAACACACAGGTCACACGTGCAGTTCGAGCTCCGAACCCATCTCGCGCTCGGACCCTCGACAGCCCACGTGGGCACCTGCACTGAAGCAGCCCCCAGGTGTCAGGACTCAGTCTTCTCGTCTCCTAAGACGCAGGTCTCCTTAGAAAGGAGACCCGGTTAAGGTTGCTTCCGCAATGCCCGCTGGGATCCTCGCCTCCGGTGTGCACTCCGTGTATGGGCCTCCTCTTGTCTGCAGGCTGCATCTGGCGACGCGTTTCTAATGAATAAATTGCAGCACAAGTAATGGTGCCTTCCGCTATGAGGCTACAATAGACTGAGGCTTCCTTCTTGCTGGCACTCGCCCTGGCTCCCTGGCTCACTCTCCACATCTGCTCTAATACAATAAGCTGTCTGCCACATGGAGAGGCCCACAGCGAAGGTAACTGGGGCCTCCTCAGTCCGGGGCGCGAGGACGAGAACGCTGCTGGTAGTCGTGCGAGGGAGCGGGGCCGCCCACAGGTTTGCTCTCCTCCGGGAGCACAGCCTCTGCGGACATCGCGAAGGCAGCCTCGCGAGACCCTGGGACAGAGAATCCGGCTGAGCCCCCTGAGATTCCTGACCCACAGAAACTGTGAGACAACAAGTATTGTTCAGGAGGACTTTGTTATGGAATAATATTTAAATGCTTTTTAATGTGTACATTAAATCATGATAAAAAGCTTAAAAAGTGTTGCCAGAAAAAAAAAATTGCTGCCCGTGGATGCTATGGCACACCATATCTGAGATTCATCAATCTGTATAATTATCATTTAAAAACAATAGATAATGATAACTAATATTTACTATTACATCGTTCTCAGTGCTTTGAGTACATTAATGCGCAACAACCCTATGAGGCAGATGTTATGATAGTACCCGTTTTACAGATGTGAAAACCAAGCACACCGAGGTTTATTATTTGTCCAAGGTCACACGGCTAGTAAGTGGTGAGGGTGAAATCCAGGCCTGGGCAGTGCGACTCTGCAGAGTCAGTGCTCTGAACTACGACAGATTAGCCGCTGACCCAGAACACTCTGGAAACCAGCCAGAGAACTGGCTCTGGTCGCTAAAGTCCTTCTCATGAACTCCCCCACCGGCTACTTCTCCCTCCCTTTCAGCCATTTTGGCCTTGGACATGGGGCAGAACAACCCCTCTAGAGTTGCAGAGTCGAAGCAGGTGGAGTCACAGACCCGTTCTCAAGGGCCCTTCTGTCTACCTCGTTCTGGTCCTGCCACCTCAGAGCCGCTCCCTGCGCCAGCTCAGGACAGGGGCACGGGCAGCGTTGCAGCTTCCGCAAGCCTGTGCCCCTGGCAGTGCACGCCCCTCTGGCCTGCTTCTGGTGCAGGAGAGCTGGACAGGCCACTCTAGCTGGTTTTATGTTCCTTGTCCGGGACTGACCCTGGACACCAGTGCTCTGGCCATTCCCTTACATCACCGATCTCTTGGCGTCGTTTTCTCCATAGCCACAGGTCACAGGCTCCCCGGCAGCCGCCCCCTCCTACTGGCTCATGAAGCTTAAGTTCCAGGACCCCTCCCCGGCAAGGTTCTTCTAAGCTTTTGTGCGCGGTGGGCTATTCATAGTTGTTTGTTGTCTATAAAGAGAGTTCCCCATCTGTGTGAGTTTCACATGCCTCAAAACCGAGATTTGCCCAAGGGATCCTTCTAGATATTGTCTCCCGAAATGAAACCCCCAGTCTTCCTCCGTATTAACATGGTACCCAGGGCCTCTCTGACTGGTCCTTCGTTACTATTCTCTCTTCCCCGGTTCTCCCCTCCTCACTGGGATTGCGGCTCTGTACGGGAGTCCCACCCCACTTTTCCTGGGATGAGATGGAGACCCAGGTGTCAAATTCCCTTTACTCTTGGCCTTGAACAGCAGGTACAGCCTGCTGCTCTGGTGCCTGAAACCCAGCCATGCCCCTTTGCTGAAGCAAGGAGGCCAGGCGCCCAGATTCTACGTCCCTCCCCCTGCCACCCTCCCCACCCCATGTCCCCACTCACACTTGGCCTTCCAGGGACCGTGTGCTAAGGTCTTAGGACGCATCCATGCATTAGAATTTATAATTGCCCTGCAGCTGATTTAAGCAACCAGGTTACACAGAAACTGTAAGTTGCTGTGGAGGAAGGAACCATTGTGTCATTATCTAGGACACTAATGGTGGTGGAATTTTGTGATAAAGATATGAAAAAAAAAATCATTTTTTTCTGTCCTGGACTTCGGCTAGAAGAAGTGTAGAGAAATTGTTCACCCTTAGTTCTAAAAGTCTCTTTGCATGAATGATTTTCTCATCTTTATGTAGAATTCTTCTGTACTTTTATTGACTAAAATATTACTAATCTAATTTCCTATTAAAAAAGTCATTTCCAGCACTGCAGAGCTGAAGGGTGCTACCAACCATTTAGTCTTCAATTTACATACAGCAAATGCTGTAATCTGACGGAGGTTTTTACACAAGGGTGGCTGCAAGCAATTACATGGGCAAAGAAACAGTTTAGTCCAGAGCTGTGCGGTGTGTTCATTTCATCTGTTGCACTCCCATTGAGATTTCTCCTATTGTTAAATTGCCTATTGCTGTGGATTTAGAGAGGAAACTCCACCAAATACAGTAATTCAATGCTATAATGCTATTTGTGCTCTAATATTTTCTTTTTAATTATAATTTGGGAAACTGGGGTTTATTAGGAAGACAAGAAGGCATCAGACTGGAATAATTTATTCCAGTTTTCCCCTCTCAGCACCATGACAAAGTAGAACAGTCTCCAGGTAAAGCATTGATTTGGAAAGGCCTGCAAAAAGTCCTGATGTCACAAGAGAGAGTGCACAGAGCTCTGGGTTTGACTGGACCTGGTGAAAGATTCGGGGGAGATTTCAGAAGGTAATTCCAGGTCAAGGGGAAATGCAGTCTCAGATGCTGCAGGCTTAGGTGTGGTCAGACTCGTGGGTCCTTTCTTGAATTTTAAACGTATATTATGTCCCTACTCTGATATCTAATGTTCTAGATGATACAAAATAGATCTTTTAAATTCTTTCATTTTTCAGCCATTCATTCATTCCATCAACACTCATGCAGCATTGATGTTCCTTGGTACCACAGTAGGTGTCAAGGACACACATATGAAAGATGAAGCCCTGTTCTTCAAGATGACATGAGCCAATCAGTCCTTATAAAACGTCCTAATGTGTGTATTATGGAGGGATGGAGAGCGCAGAGCAGGCCTACACAGAGTGCAGGTGTGCAAGAGGGAAGGAGTAATGGCCAGGGAACCTCCCCAGACAAAGCGATAGATGCTTAAGTTGAGTCTTCAGGGATAAACGGGAGGCAGTTCCAGCAAGAGAGCGAAAGGCGTACGTTTTTCAAACAGCTTTATTGAGGCACCCTTGACATACAATGAGCTGCACATGTTGAAAGGATGTAACTGCTAATTTTTGTCACATGTTCATGTCTGTGAAATCACTGTCATGATGATGAAAATGGACATGCCCATCTCCAGAAGTTTCCTCATGCCCCTTTGTAAGCCTTCCTGCTGTTCTCACTATCCCCAGGCACTGAAATTACTTTCTAGAATTTTATATAAGCAAAATTATATAGTAGTGTTCTTTTTCTGGTCTGGCTTCTTTCACTCAGCATACTTATTTTGAAATTCTTCGATTTGTATGCATCGACGGTCCGCTCTTTTTTGACTGAGTACTAACTATCGCATCGTATCGCTATGACATTTATTTGCTTATTCGGTTGTTGATGGACAACTGAGATCTTTCCAGGTTTGGGCTATTATAATTAAAGCTCCTATGAACACTCACGTACAAATCTTTGCATGGAAATAGATTTCTTTTCTCTTGAGTAAAAACCTAGAAGTGCAATGGCTATATTTTATGGTAGGTGTGTGTTTAACTTTTCAAGAAATTGCCAAGCTTTTCGCAAAGTGGCTGTATAATTCTGCATCCCCACCAGCAGTGTGGGGGAGTTACCGCTCTTCTACATCCTCGAAAAAGGCGTATATTTTTGTCTGCCACTGAACGTGAGGAGCCCGAGATTCCGATGGCAGAGCCACTGGAGCAGTCGGTCAGTCACAGGGCCGCTGCCTGGCCACCAGGTCCCCTGGCTTTCTCTCCGTTCAGCTGCGCAAACTCAGAACAGGGCAGCCGGCTAGCTGTGCTGAGAGCCTCGCTGAGCGCGCTGGCGGCAGAGCAGTCACACGTGGAGCCCCGGCTGGCGCTTTTGTTCAACAGCTCTTCCTAGAAAAGCTGGTGAACTATAAACACTGCCCTTTATCGTTTTTCCTCGGGAGAGTTTTCAATTCTCTCTACCTTGCAGGATTCAAATCCTACCCAAATGTATGCGGCTGTCATTGAGGAGGATTACAGAAAATAGCTCATATGATGTCCCAGAGCCTGCCTGGCATACGTTTTCCCCTGTACACTGGCCAGCCACCCACCTTGCTTTGTCCTGGATCTGACTGCATAATCACCCTCCAGTGGTCTGTCAGAGCAGGCAGGCAGATAAAGGACTCCCGCTATTTCTCTTTGACCAGCCTTTACTTCAGAAACCTTTTTAACCTAATTCTTTTTGACATTTTCTATCAGCATTTGAAAATGTGGTGATTGAGAGAGCACATGTGTGCTCCACAACATAGCTCCAGAACAGGGTGGATTATTCTATCTACTCCCCACTGTCAGGCCCAGCCTCAGAGCTGACAGGCAGGAGCAGCCACACCAAAGAAGGCTGAGAAGAAAACACCGCCATGCCGATCGATGTGTCTGTCCAGAAAATGCCATGGTCTGATTTGACAACAAACTGGGCTTGACTTTTCCAAGCATTGACCCGGGAGCAGGGTTCTACTTTCACAGCCGCCGAGAGCAGCCCATACCTCTTTCCTTGGTATTCTCTCCAGTTTCCTGGCTTCCTTCTTCTGGGGAATTTTGTTCACCTTGTGCTTTTGTCTTTGTCCCCAAGGATCTCCAGGGATCACCCTGAGGGGACATGTGCTAACAGAGGAAATCAGAAAATTGAAAGTTGATATTTGCAATTGCACGTGTCTGTGGTGCGGTATCCTCTTGAAATTTGCTGTGTTGGTCTCACAGCCCACAAGGAGATGCTGGGAAAGTAACCCTAGCCACCCCTCGCCCAGCAGCGACCCAGGAACACCGAGAAGGGCTGCCTGCAAGGCAGATCAAGGCCAGAACTGGGCTTGGGGCAGGGAGCCAAGGGACAAAATACGCTGATACTGTCGGAGAGAGTAGATGTGATCTCTAAATGGTATGTTTTTCATCGAGCTTTCCACGGTCTGTCTTTTAAGGGGTTTCATCCTCCTGGAAAGTTTTCCTGTATTTCTTCATGTCTAGGCACTGCGAGGAAGAGAAGGCCTTGGTGAAAATCATGGTGACAAAATGTTAGCACTTGAAGAGACCTCAGTGACCCTCATTCAACCCCCTGATCTACAGTGATAGGCTCATCCATTTTCTTCAGCTGATTGATTCACAAACTATGCACGTAAGACTTGGCTGTAAATAACTCTGAAGTAAAAGCAAATCTACAATCAAAGAGGAGTATGACACATTTGGGTCAACAGAAAACACTGCCCTAAAGGACAGCTCCGGTGGCCGCAGGCGTGGCAGAAGCATTTGCAGGAGCCTGACCTTGACCCTGCAATGGCGCTGTACTTTGAGCTTCTGCTTCTCCAGAGCGTGGCCTACCGTGACTGCAGCTCTGCCTTGCGGCTCCCTTCGTCCTCAAAATAAACGTGTGGAGCTCCCACTGCTCTGGGGGCATTCTCTGTGTGCCCTTTCAGAGCTGTTGCTAACTGGATTCAGCTTCACAGTTCAGATTTCTCACACACAGAACCCGATTAGCACATCCCATATTTTTTTAGGCAAACAGCAGAGATGTTGGCTTGCCTGTGAATTGATTGTTGACCGATAATCAAATATTGTGTGGCTTCAGAGCGGGGTTGTGTTACTTAACAAGTGGCTGCTTATGGACTTCCCTTCAGTGGGTGCTGTGGGGTGGGCAGGCTCTGGGACGAGCACCTCCAGCACTGTTACATGTGGGGGGTAGGAGGACAGCATATCTGATGTCTTCCCCCAAATTTACAAAATGCCCAACCAACCTCAAAGCCTGGATATAGTCATTGCTGAGGGATAAAATCTAATGTTTCAATCTGTTGATTAGTTTTGGTTGGTTCTGTTTGGTTCTCAAACATGCCCAGATTTTTACTCAGTTCTTTATTTTTCCCATTAAAAAAAAAAGGTCTTAAAGTTACCAGCAATCTTCATTCAACTGTTGAGTACCAACTACACGTTAGGTGCTGGGCACTGCCCAGATGATCCTTAACAGATGACAAAGAACATTTCGCTATGTCATCTCAAAGGACAAATATTGAGGGATTCTTTTTTTTGTAGAGGCTCTATCTTTCTTTACAAAAGTAGATTTGATTTCAAAAGGTAAATGGTTGTTGGTTGCTACACAAATCAAATAGACCTACAATATTTTAAGAACTTGAAAGGGAAATACAATCAGCCATAATAAATAATACTATGGTCATTTTCTACCTTTGGGGTCTTCCCGTGCTGCTCTCTCCTTGGGTATGAGTGGCAAAGGACAGAGTAGCAGAGAGTGAATTGTTCTTCCTGGGGCTGTGTACTTACCATGGGTCCGTTCCCAGCCTCCATTCCGTCTCACAGGAGGAGTGTGAGAGGATCATGGCAATCCCATGCATCTTGCCAGGTTGATAAGGAAGGGCCCTGAGACTTGATTCTGACCAATGAGACATGAAGCAAAGTCTTTCGTAGGCAGAATCCCAAGGAAGAGAGAGTTGCGCCTCTGTGTCTTTGGACGTGG
Source organism: Mormoops blainvillei (assembly GCA_004026545.1). Lineage (NCBI taxonomy): Eukaryota > Metazoa > Chordata > Mammalia > Chiroptera > Mormoopidae > Mormoops > Mormoops blainvillei. The sequence continues at coordinate 81,823 of PVJD01006304.1, forward strand.
CTGCGTGTGTTAGTCTTCCAAGGCTGCCATAATCAAAGAACAGACCGAGTGGCTTAGACAACAAACATTTGTTGTCTCACAGCTCTGGGAGCCAGAAGTCTAAGTTCGATCTTGCCAGGGTTGGTTTCTTCTGAGGCCTCTCTCCTTGGCTTATAGATGGCGGTCTTCTCGCCACGTCTTCACATGGGCTCTGTTGTGCGTCTGTGTCCCAATCTCATTTTCTTACAAGACACTAGTCTGATTAGGGCCAACTTTAGTGACATTGTTTGCCTCAGTTGCCTCTTTAAAGACCCAATCTTCAAATATAGCCACATTCTGAGATACTGTGGGATATAGTTTCAAGAGATGAATTTGGGGTAGGCAGTTCAGTCCATGCACCACATCTGATGTGCTGCCCAGAACTGCCGCAGCCACTTTGCAGCACCCCAAGGACGAGGCCAACACAACAAGTGAGGGAGCTGAGCAGGAGGGGAGCAGGGCCAGAGCCAGAGCCAGAGCCAGAGGTGCCTGCTAGGAAGAAAAACACAGAATGTCAGATATAAAAGTGTAAAGAATTGGTGTTCACAGGGCTCTTCTGTGGGAACAAGAGGAGCACACTGGGCTTCTCCTTGTGCTGGAGGCCCTGTTTCTTGTGAGCTCATGCCAACACAACAGGCTGTCTCTGCCAGCTCCTTCCTCCCTGCACAGCACCAGTGGCACCTCTACCCTGGGCCGCAGCCCATTTTCTCCCAGGCCGCATGCTCTGAGAGGGCAAGGGCACCAGTGTGTCCTGGCAGTCGTGTGCCTGTGCTGGGTATGAAGTGAAATGGAATTTCCTTCACCTTCTTTTTCTTTCCTGTCAGGTACTGTGTTACACAGTGGGAACAGCAGTGACTAAGACAAGTTAGCCCCACAGAGCAGAGAGTCTGGCATTTTCAATACATGTGCAGAAGAAAGCCCCAAAGTCCCTCCTCCCAGACAGAGTCATTCCCAAATTTGGCAGAGCTCCAAGGACATCATGTTACACCCACTAAAATGGTGTCAAGAAACACAAGTGGAAGGTGGGTCCTGAATCAGGGGAAGTATGAGGGGGCTTGAGATTGGGCCAAGGAGTCTGGGCCCTCGGGTTGCTCTGCAACAGTGACTGTGTTGCAGGTCCCCTGGGACAGCGCCTCCGCACTTCCTCCACCCCTGTCTTGGGCCCTCCTCCAGTGTCCACGGCGGTGCTACCCTGGCACCCACCCCCGTGGGGTGCCTGCCATGCTGTGTGTCAAGAAGGGAAGCCCATGTTGAGTGTTGGCCTTGGAGACCTGCTCGTGTCAAGGGCAGAGCATGTGTCTGGTGGGAAGTCCTGATTTGGAACTTGGACCTGGGTTTTCTGCTAATCCAATGCTGTTCCTTTGGCTGCACAGTCATATTGTTTTGGTTGCTAAGAAACCCTCTTTTATTGAACATTGGATTGAGTGGTTTCGCTACAATGATATACCATGCAGATGTCGAGAGAATAGCACATTGCCCAAGTGACAGTCAGGCCCTTTCTCAGAATAAGCTTGTCATGATACACAAGTGTCTTTCCAAATTTCCCTCACAGGGCGCTGAGACACTGGTTTGTAATCGCGAATGCAAGACTTCCTCCCCGGCCTTGCATTGAACTCTCTGTGCCTATAACCAAACTCGGCTTTGTTTTAGAGGGTGATGTTTTGTGTGTTATTAGTCTAAATGAACCGCTCTCCTAATGATCAGATCATTATGATGGAACATTAGTTTGATGTAGGGTAATGAAATATTGTTACCTCAATAGGGTTGGCTGTCTTTTATGGACCTGATCTCATAGTCTCTGCTTAACAGAGGCATCCTTGGTTTCTTTTGTGATAAAGAGCGAGTACCTGGTCTCTTTGGAGAAAATATTTTAGTGTCATTTAAAAAGCTAATATTAAACTTTAATATCCTTAATACTAATTGCTTTCCATTTTGTTTTTCACAACTCGGAAACATTGGTTTTATCTCTAGGGGAAGGTGAGGGAAGAAGGCAAGTAGTCCCATCTCTGAATGCCCTGATTAAATTAAGATGCTCTTTTACTTAGACAGAGAAGGAGGTTTATGTATCGTTTGCCAGGCATTTCTCTAGCTCATGGATGTAGTGGGCTCAAGATTGGGTTCATATCTGTTTGCTGAGAAGTCAGCTATAAGCCCAGATCGAGTTGAGGCTGTCCATTAGTATAAGACCTCAAGTAGCTATTTTGTTGCACACTTTGATGGGCTGATTTTAGTGTTTAAAATGTGACCTGAATAACATGAAAGTAGTTCAAAAGTGGACATTTAAAAATCTTTTAGTGGATAGTTATAGAGCTATGTTTTTTTAAAAATGGGAGTTACATCGGCCCTGGCCAGGTAGCTCAGTTGGTTAGAGTGTCATCCCGATGCACCAAGGTTGTGGGTTCAATCCCCAGTCAGGCACATACAAGAATCAACCAATGAATGCATGAATAAGTGGAACAACAAATTGGTGTTTTTCTTCCCCTCTTTCTCTCTCTTTTCCTCTCTCTGTCTAGAGTCAATCAATAAAAAATAATAATAATAATAAAGCAAAATGGGAGTTATATATTCTCTCTCTTCCCCTGCAAGCAGGTGGTATTCCATCTGTGGCAGTCAAAGTTCTTTGATTGCAAGCAACAGTAGCTCTGCTGATCTTCATCTGAAAAGTTTATTGAAATGATATCAAGAGAGACATACATTAAAAAAAAAATCCCACAATATGTGAACAACCAGGGATCCAGATCAATGTGGACCAGGGTACCTATGATAGATGCCTAAGTCTGAATCTGGTAGCTTCTAACATTACCTGTATTTTTATTACCTTGTTTGAGATTCAAATATCAGGCGAGAGTATGTTCAGTTGTTCTCAGAGATGCTCCAGAATTTCTACGTAGGGCGCACTTACGGGGTGGCATGGTCAGAGTGCTCGAGAGCAGCGTATGGCTTGTGGTAGTTTTGTGGAGGGCAATGTGAGGAGGCCGATGAAAGATTTTTTGAGTGGCTTATAGCACCTGAAGTCACTTCTTAGTGCCAAGACTATAGACCCTCAGCCTTGGCCGATGATGGTATGGTGCAATTTTGACTGACAATTCTTTCAAGATTGGAAAAAGAAGAACAACAGATTCTTCCTACCCTACCTTTGTTAAGCATTTGGGCAAACTCTCATGTTTCAAGTCTCCAGACAGTTTCTAAGACCTCAAATTTAGCTGTTCCTTCTTTCTAGAGTAGCACCTGCTGTCTCCATAGCAATATCATTGGTTGTTTTTCAGCACCCACTCCTAACAAAAGACTAAAAAAAAAGACAAATATTTATTTGGGTATTCTTCCCTGCAGTCAGGTAATATGATCTAATTCTGGCCAATTAAAGACAAGGGAAGTCTGAGAAAGGGCTTACTCTAACACAGATATGAACCTGCAAATGACGGTGGCCCTTTTAGGGCCATAGGAATAAGGCTGGAGAGTCAGTGAGCTGAGTATGGCAGATTTAAGTCCTTGGTGACTTATTGTCCTGTTGAATAACTAAACCTGAAACAAATTATCTCTAGGCCTTTTGCTAAGCCATTTTAATCAGGTATAGTATTATGTGCAGCAAAAGCATCTTAATTCAAATGTTGGGAAAATGTTCAGTTACCCTCGGCGGGAGCTGGTCCTCATGAGAGACAAGTGCAAGAGGAAGGCAAAGCTCACATGTGGTGGTTCCCCCATGAGTCCCCCCAGAGAAGGGGCCAGGCACAGTCAGTAGTCTCCCCTTCCTTCAGGACCCCGTCTCTGACTTTCCCTCTATGAGCAGTTGGCACTTTCTTGCTGCGTACCTTCTCTGTCCCCGTCCTCTCTGAGGGGAGGGCTCAGCTGGGAATGGGGGTGGAGGGAGCTTCTCATGGGAGGAGGTGTTGTGGGTTGGCTCCTTTGTGCAGACCCAGCTCTTCACTGTCCCAGGGTGGTGAGAGGAACTCAGCTCTTTGGCCTGGCCTGTTCCTCGGCTTCAGGTCCTGCCTAATCTTTCATTGTAGCTAAAGCCACTCATCCTCTGCCTTCACACGGGTGCTCGCCCTGGCCTCTGGGCCAGTCCAGACTCCAGACAGGAGGGGTTTAAGAATTTGGCATCAAATCCCTTTTGCCAGTCATGCAGCTTTGATCTTGGGCCACATCTGGTCCTGACAACTGTGCTTTTATTTGCTACTAAAAGTCAGTTCTGATTGGGTATACAAATTCTTGAAAATGGATGTTGTCTAGCTGCCTAGACTAACTTCCATCTCGGCAACATGACTGGTGGCCCAGTTTTTGGGATCCTGGCTGGGAGGGCCCTGCACTGCACGCAGGATGCTGGCTAAGGCCAGCTTCTAACTTATCTTCTTACTTCTTCTGACAGCTGCAACTGCTCCCCTGCTTGGGCTTCTGAATTTCTCTTGTCCCTCTGCTCCTTCTTGATCATGGTACGGGTGAGGATTGTTGGGCTAACAGACCCAAATAAGAGGCATAAAAAGGTGAAGAGTTCACTTACATGGAGAAAATGGAGGGAAGCAGTTTAGGACCCCTATGGTGTTTGCAGAGTCATGGGGGACTCAAGCTCCGTCTGTCTTCCCATTTGGCTTTAGTATGATTCTGAGCTCTTCAGCTTTCTCAGGTGGCCGCAGGAGCTCCAGCCATTATGACCATATTCTAGCCAAGAAAAAGGAAGGAAGGGAAATGCAACTGCAGAGGGACTCCTTGGAATACCGTTCAATGGCTTTCACATATGTCTCCTCCGCCAGCTCTTAAATGCATCGGGTTGGTGTGCTGTTACCAGGGAAGGCTGAGTTAAGCTCCCAGCAGTCTCTGTGGCACCTTACTTTTCTTACCTGTTGAGACTGATGCCAACAGCTGACAGGGGGGCTACCTGAGCTCTCTAGTTGTACCCTAGGGACCCTGCCCACTTTCTTTCCCCTTCCACCTTTCCAACTGGTAATGTGACCCCCTGAACCTGTCGCACTGTGATGGGCAGACCTAGTTCCAGGGTCCAGTGGCCTCCAAAATGACCTCTCCAACAGCAACCCATTGGACTGTTCGACCAAGATAGCTCTGAGCATCTCTGGCCTGAACGGCACCTGACTCTGTGAATGGCAGCAGGAGTTCTTTCTGCATGTACTCACGAGGGTGACATTTAACTGTATAGGATGGCGTTGAGACTTGACATCACCGAGAAACCGCAAGTGGGTCTTAACGACCAAGGCTTCCGGAGAGCAAAGTGTCTGAAGTGGCAGTAGGTCTTCATAGGCGTCAGGCTGGGCAAGTCCACTTCATGTAGTAAAACCAGCTTTGCAGTGGGCGTTCCTGTGTTGCTGGCACCTCCCATGAGCTCCACTCTGTGACCTCGTGCTGATAAAGAAGAGGAGCAAGAGCCACACTCCCTGTTCGCACACAGCTGCTGATCCTTCTTGCTCATTAGTCATCAAATATTAGGAATAGTCGAAGGTCCGCTTTTAGGGAAGCAAGAGGTTTTCCACAAAGTGCATGTACCTTTGACTTTCTCTGCGTGCAAGGATCCTGACAGCCTGTTTCACAAGTTTTCCAAAATGTGCATTACATCATTGGTCTGGGAAATGTGGACCTAGCTCAAAAAGAATTTGTTCATTTTCTAACTACTTCTAGCAAACGTTTGGTTTCTGACCGTCTGGAGTCCCGACCTCCCAATGCTGTGAGGCCGGTGGGGCGTAGGGCCTCCTTTCTGTCTGAGAGCGTTTCAGGGCCTTCAGTCCCTTCCCCCCTGCTTCCTGACAAACACGGCGCAGTTCCAGGGCTCAGACCGGGGTGTCAGACGCTCTTGCTTCGGCTCTGAACTGTGAGGAAGCGAGGCAAAGACAGGGCAAGAACTGAAAAAGTGTCGACGGCGACAGGAGTCGAGCCGCTCCGGCCTCACGGCAGAGCCAGCAGTGGTGCTGAGAATTTCGGGCGGTGCTGAGGGCGGACGGAAGCGCTCGGGGCGAGGACCCTGCTCTGCCCTCCAGGCTGTTTGCCAAACCTCATTCTCTAGTTTTCAGCATAGAATCTATGAGTTTTTTGATAGCCTTATATTAAATCCCTTTATAGCTTCAGTTGACTAAAGCTGTTCTCTGTTCCTTGCCGCAAAGAACTGTCTGGGCATATATTACATTAGGCTTCTTATGTTGGGACTGTTTTTACCAGCTGCTCTTCACCGTGGGTTGTGTCCTTCCATCAGTATGTGTCTCTAACACTCCGCAGAGGGAGTGAAAGTTGCCCAGGTCTTAGAGGAGGGAGAGGAAAGGTGTCATGACAGAAAAGCAGTGTGAACAAAGCCACGATTACAGGACCCAGCAAGGTGAGTGGCAGGTGCGGGGTGTATGAAAAAGAGGGAGGGCTGTGTAAGGAACCAGGAGAGAAATAGCAGGAGAAACTGAGGATCCCAGAAAGATTTCCAAATGGGGAAATGACCTGAGGGAAGCAGAGCTAATAAAGATAAGTCAGGCAATAAGTCTTTTCTTTTTAATTTTTATTTTTCAATTACAGTTCCCATTCAGTATTTTTTATTAATTTCAGGTGTACAGAACAGTGGTTAAACAATCATATATTTTACAAAGTGTTCCCCCCGGTATTCCCAGTACCCTCTTGGCACCACCCATAGTTACTGCAACAGTACCGACTGCACTCCCTACGCTGCGCTTCCCACCCCAGCGGCTGTTCTGTGACTGCCAGCCTGTGCTTAGTCCTCTCACCGTTTTCACCCAGTTCTCCAGCCCTCTCTCCTCTGGCAACCACCAGTCTGTTCTCTGTATCTATGAGTCTGTTTCCGTTTCATTTTTTTCTATATTGTTTTTTAGTTTCCACATAGTGAAATCATACGATATTTGTCTTTCTCTGACTTACTTCACTTAGCATAGTATTCCCTAGGTCCATTTATGTTTCCGCAAATGGTAACATGTTATTCTTTTCTATGGCCAAGTAGTATTCAATTGTGTAAATGTACCACTGCTTTCTTATCCACTCATTTATTGATGGACACTTGGGTTGCCTCCATATCTTGGCTATCTTAAACAGCATTGCAGTGTACATAGGGGTGCATATATTCTTACAAATTATAGTGTTCTCAGTTTCTTCAGATATACAAGTATACCCAGAAGTGGAATCGCTGGGTCCTAAGGCAGTTCCATTTTTTATTTTGGGGGTTAACTCCATACTGCTTTTCACAGTCGCTGCATGTCTGCATTTCCATCAACAGTGCAAAAATGGTCCCCTTTTTCCACATATTCACCAGCACTTGATGTGTGTTGCTTTATTGATGATGACCATTCTGGTAAGTGTGAGGCGATATCTCCTTGTGGTTTTAATTTGCATTTCTCTGACAATTAGTTACATTGAATATCTTTTCATGTGTATATTGACCATCCACTCTTTGGAAAAGCATCTATTCAGATCCTTTGCCCATTTAAAAAAAAAAATTATATTTATTTGCTTTTTTAGAAAGAGGGAAAGGGAGGGAGAAGAGAGGGAGAGAAACACTAATGAGTGAAAGATACGTGGTTGCCTCTTGCACGCCCCCAACTGGGGACCTGGCCCGCAACCCAGGCATGTGCCCTGACTGGGAATCGAACCGGCGACATTTCCATTAGCAGACCAGCACTCAGTCCACTGAGCCACACCAGCCAGGGTGCGCATTTTTTAAATTGGATTGTTTGTTTGTTTTTTTATGTTAAATAGTATGAGTTCTTTATAAATTTTGGATATTAACCCCTTATGAGATGTATCATTGGTTAATAAGTTCCTCCATTTAGCAGGTTGTCTTTTCATTTTGTTGATGGTTTCCTTTGCTGTGCAAAATCCTTTTAGTTTGATATAGTTCCATTTGTTTATTTTTCTCCGGTTTCCTTTGCCTGAGGAGACATATCAGAAAAAATATTGCTAAGAGAAATGTCAGATTTTACGGGCAATAGATCTTTCAAAACCCGATTCCTAAGTCTCAGCCTGGGAAACTAGATGGCAGAACCGTCCCTAGTGAGACTTCCACGGTGTCACAGTACCGCCATGAATCCTGGTGCAGAGTTAATAAGATGGATGGCACATAGGGTAGCATGTTAGCTCAGGAGAATGAAGAGCCCTCCCATGGATTTGATCTGCACCATGGAACTGGTCCCTCACAAGGCTGAGATTCTCATTACTCAGGTGTGTAAGGTAGCCTGCACAGCCAGCCTGTCGGCCGCATGGGTGACGTAGGGGCAAAGCCAGCCTGGGAGGAAGGATGGATTTGACTTCAAAGGTCAATTTAGCTGCTGTGAATCTATGAGTTCATGAAACAGGAACCATCCATAATTTTAAAGCATATAACACAATACTATTTGCACATAATAAAAATGCTTGTGCATAAAACAATATGCATCTTGTGAGAATATATATTTCGTATGATTATATTCCCATTAAATGCAATTGAATGGCTTTTAGTCAGGAACTAGGAGTGCTGTATGAGGATAAAGCACTTTATGAAGATGTTAATTAGTTGAGACAGGGGAGGGAAAAAGATGAGATTCAAATACACATTTTTTATATAAAAGACATGAAATGGTGGGATGCCAGTTTCTGACTGAGTTGATAGAATAAACTCTTCAGTAGTCAGCAGTAGAAATCTTATTTTCAAAATCTCATTATTTTGAAGGATGCTAACACTAGTACTAAACTATTTTAAACTCTCATTATTTGAATACTAATACTAAATAATGTTCCTTTTATACAGTGATATTATTATTTGTGAAAGCAATAAAAACAGAAGCATTGTCTCTGACTCTGCCACGCCCCCACTGGACCTCTACCTGGGGCCCCAGGCTTACGTCCCTGGAGCTTCACTTTGCTTTAGCTTCCTCTTCAGCGTAATACAGGGGAGAACATAGTTGATTTTTAAATTTGTTTTACTTGGTTTTTTTCTGGCACAATTTTCTCAAGTGGTTCTCACACTTACCTGTATCATCAGGGAAATGTAATAATCCTTAAAAGGCTATGCATCATTACACAATGAATTTGACTTTTTAAAAGAGGAAGAAAATTCTTTCTCTCTGTTTCTGCAATGAGATTCGCTCTTTCCTGCCACATAGGAATAGCTGGGCTGCAAAACTACTTTAATAAGCCACTTCAACTAATTCAGCTTCACTTAATTTAAAAGGAGATGGGAAATTGTTCCTGTGTAAAATTTGACATTCAGGTTCCTTACTAGTGTGTCTTCAACAAGGTGAGTCATTTGGTGCATCTCAGACAACCCATGTGGGACTGCTTTCCTTCTGCCTAACATGCATTCTTGAAAACCATAAAATCATGCTGCCGTAAGTGCAGTCCGCAGAATGGTTGCCAGTCTACAAACTGTTGGTTACCCGTCCACCACGAGAAAGAGAGGACCTGAAACTTGTACAGCAGTGCAACATTGCTGTAATATCCAAGTGTATGATTGGAGTACGGACTAGACTTGATGAGCAAGGTATAAACCAAAGGTACAGTACATGACAGGTGAGAAATTTTAAAAAAAATACAGAATCTAAAACCTGGTCCTTCAGCACAGAAGGTTTGCGAAGTATGGCTTTAGAATGTCTTCAGTGGAGGTATGCTGTGCACAAGTTCTTCATTTTTTATCTTACCTGCATATTTGGAATACTGACGCACTGACTGTAGAATCCTAGATGGGCAGTAATTTTCTTCAGTACATGAAAAACATTTTCCATTGGTGTTTAGCTTTTAGTATTACTTTTGAGAAGTCAACTGTCAGTTTAACTGTACTTTCTTTATTTTCTTATTGTTTTTAGATGTTCTTTTTGCCATTAGTTCTCTGCAGTTTCATTGTGATGTATGGCAGTGTGAGTCTCTTTATTTGTTGGACTTGGGATTTGTCGTACTCCTTAAATCTAGTTTGACATCTTCATTATTCTGGAGACTATTCAGTAATTTCTTATAATATTGGTCCTTTTTCTTTCTTCTCCTCTGTTGAAATATAAATAAACATAAACATAAATATAAATGATACTATCAGTCTCTTCACTTTGTCTCTTAACTATACTTTTCTTTTTTACATCTTTTTGTTTTTCTCTACTGCATTTTGGATAATGTTTCCTGATTTTTAATATATGAACATACTGTGTTGATAAATACTGTCTGATACTTCCCATATCTGAAGTCACTTTGCGATGTCTCTTGCTTTTCTTGGTCCCTGCTCATGGTGTCTTGCTTCCTTGCTTGCCTGGTTATCTTTGACTGACGGCCAGTCATTACTTATGAAAGTTATTTTTAGGAATCATTTGAGGTCTAACATGCATGTGCCTTCCTGCACAAAGCGTTTATATTTGTTACTTTTAAGTGCTTGGGTGCATTTCCAGTCTCAGACACTTAAAGCAAGTGTAAGACCTGAGGTAGTCTGAACCTGGGTACAGATCAGTAGGCTTTGGTTACTTCTGGTTGACCCTTACCCTATGACTGTGCCTCTTTTGGGCACCAGCTAATTTGGGGGCCATCCCTACCTCTTGTAAACTCTGAACTATGATTTGTGTGCTCTTGCATCACAAACTTATTGGAATGAAATTTCCTATGTGCCCCGACTGGCAAATTCCCTCAGAACAAAAGTGCCTCTGTGTTTGCCTACCTCTCTGCCCTACAGATTCCTTTCTAATCACTTTTTTAAGGTGGCAGTTTAAAAAAAAATTTTTAGTAAGGAAATCTTGATTGTTTTCAGCAGAATGATTAGTCCAGATAACCCGCCTATCATTCCTCAAGATATTTGTAATTTGTAGCAGGGAAGTGACTAAAGTAAGAAGTGCTACAGGAACGACCAACAGGAGAGAAAGATGTTGGAACTGGACGCTAAAACCAGTGACGTGGAACAAGAATTTACTTACCCCTGTTGCTCCACAACGCAAAGCCAAGACCCCACGACTCTTTGGATCATTGAGTATAAGGCCTCAAACGTAATATGAGGTGAGGTAAAATGCAATCCATCAGTTCATCTGGGAAAATTTGTAGACACTTTTCAGTCTGTCCTAAAAAACAGTTTAAAAAATAATTTAGAATTTCCCTGGCCATTCAATCAAAACCCTCATTTTCTTTAGAAGACTCTATCAGAAAGAGGGTCACCCAGGTCTTCTTTCCCACAACAGAGACTGTGAGCTGCCATTGCAGGCTGTGTGGCCAATTTATTTGCAATTCCAGCATTGGTTCCTGGAGCAAACAAACTTGCCCAAATGAGAGTAAACGCTAGCACTCTACGGCAGTGTTTCTCAGAGGTTAATGCACTTGCAGATCACAGGGAGATCTCGTGAAAATGCAGATTGTGATTCGGTAGAGGCCAGAGATTTTGCTTTTTAACAAGCTCCCAGACGATCCCAGCGCTGCTGGTTCCCAAGCCGCAGTCTGAGCAGCGAGGTCTACGGCTCAGAGCATTTCACAGTGAGCTTTGGGCCTGCGTCCATTCCCCTACCCGGCTTCCCCACGCACGGAGTTTTTGAATTTAATAAGAATTGAAATGTCAAGAGAGGAGCCATCTCAACGGGCATCGCAATTAAGTGTTTATAGCTGCACAGCAGGTCCTCCTTCTCACAGCTGGGGTTGTCTCCTGGAAGCCCAGAAACGTGGGTAAAGTAGAATGCATCACAACCCTCCGTGGAAGCAGGGCCCCAAACCCAAATCAGTCAGCAGCTTCACATTCTACCTTCATTGGCCATACTAAAGAGTGGTTGTTTCTATTTATTTTTCTTTTCTTTTTTTATTTTTATTTTTATTTTAATCAACCCTCTCCATTTTAATCCTTGCTTCCTCTAAGAAAACGTGTTCATTTGAAAAGCTTCATCTTGTAGTTAAGAAAAGAGTTAGATGGAGAGGGGAATAAGAGGTAGGACTGAAGAGGAGTTCCTTCCTAAATGAAATTAGATCTGCCATTTGCAGGGATGACCCATCAGCGATGTACGAATCAATAACCCGTGGAGAACAGAAAAGATGCGGGACATCTCAGAGCCACAGACGCCAGCAGCCCCAAGTCTTAGGCAAGGACTCTTCATAGCAGGCCCTGCTAGACTGGTGACAAGTGGGCACCCTTCCTCGAAGATCAGCATGGATGGGGAGTGAGGTAGGTCAACCAATTTGTACTAGTGAAGAAAATCCAAAGCAACACTTTAAGTAGTGCATTTAAGCCACATATGGGATTCTCCACCCTTCAGCAGCCTAAGATTTGGGCAGCCTCAGGTGGGTATGGGGAACAGATGTTGAAAATGGCGCTGCTGGGGACTAGGTGGGTTGTCTTTTGGGGACATGTCCCATGAGAGGCTGCGGGAAGCCACAGACAAACTAGTGCTACAGGAACCAGAGTTCATCGCTGCTGTAAGCTGCTGACCTTCATCACTCTGCTCACCAGCACTGCGCCCTCTCCCTGACTTGTTTTGGGGGCCCCTTCGGATTGACGCCGTGCCAGGTTTTCACTCACAGCCATCACCTGGCCCCGTGCACTTGCAGTGTGGCCTGTGGAGCGGCAGCAGCAGCAACAGCCACCAGGACTTCTTAGGGATGGGGGTTTGCAGGCCTTACCCCAGGCCTCCTGCATCAAGATCTGATTTTTAACAAGATGTCCTGGTGGTTCATGTGCACGTTAATGTTTGAGAAATGCCGACTTATAAGGCAGGTACGTTGTGCTAACTGAAGATTCCCTTTCTCAACCAAGGGCGGCTAACTGCCCCTGTGGCCTGGCCAGGAGGGCAGGTAGGGCTCCCGGTCAGCTGTCTGCTAAGACAGAAGGACCTCCCAGCACATCCCAGGCTCTGGACCAACACGGTTTATATGGACTCATTCTCATTCTCCAACCTGTGATGTGCAGTAGTGCAGTTTTCCACTCTGATATAATGAGATAAATATATGGTTTTGGATTCTCATACTCCCTCTTCACTAGACCATTCCAGAAATAATCATCCGTAAGCCATCAGGGCATTCAGATGAAAACTTTTGAACATGAAATTTTGGTCCAAATGGGATTTTGCTGGTGTTGCTAATTAAGACTCTCTTGAAAGCTCGGCCAGCCCACGCTATCCCGTTGGCAGTGTTTTCAGAATCCCTCTGTGAACATGCAGTGGCTTGTACACACAGGGAGGCTTGACTTCCCCAGCTTAGAGAGGGCCTGAAACGAGTCCCAGGCCACTTGACAAATTTGTCTTTGCCATAAAAATGGGGAAACTCACTGAGAGCTGCCTCACTGCAACAAAACAGGGCCCAAGCTGGCCAGCGAATTGGCTATGGGTACCAGGCAGTTGTGTTTCCCCTTGACTCAAACCACAGACTTAGCTTTGCTTTCAGAGGTTTGACGATATACATTTAGGTGATGCTAGCGTTCATCTAGAGTAAAGGAGATAGCCCAATTTTCATTTATGAGTCTGAACAACCTTCTTGCAGTTGCCCCACAGGAAAACGTCTCCCCGAGCTTTGCCGGGCTGGAGCCCAGTATCGCTGTACCTCTCTGTGAGACAGAAACCCTGATCATCAGCTCCTGACTTCTAGGATGCTGGGGGAGAGGAAGAAAGATGGGAGGCTCACAGGTTTTGTTTTTTTTTTCATACATTGGAGGGGCTGATTGTGGGTGGCCCACACAGATTGGAAAGCCACAGAGCAAACCACATTAGCTGACTGCTTTGTTTGTTTATTTTTAGTTTTTTGGAGAAAAATCACTTTTTTTCTAATTGATTAACAAATAATAACATCACAAAAGCTGGTTTAAGGAGGCTGTACAAACATTTGCCCAGCCGAAAACTCAGTACCATCTCAGCGAATGTCTGTCTATACAGCAAAAACACCCTTTTCCATTGCAATTCTGAGGCAAGGAAACTATTGATGATAGAGGAGAAGTTTAACTGGTAGTTTTATTTTTTAATTTAACCTTATTGTTTATACTATTAGTGTTGTCCCAAATTTTCTCCCTTTGTCTCCCTCCACCCGACCCTCCCTCCCAACCCCTTAGGCACTTCCCACACTTGCCCATGTCCATGAGTCCTGCATTCATGTTCTTTGGCTACTCTATTCCCTATGCTGTACTTTACATCCCCATGGTTATTCTATAACTACTAATTTGTACTTCTTAATCCCTTCACCTTTTTCACCCATCCCCTTGACACACCTCCCACCTGGCAACCATCACAATGTTCTCTGTGTTTATGATTCTATCTCTGTTCTGCTCATTTGTTTATTTTGTTTTATTTAGATTCAGTTGTTGGTAGATATATATTTATTGCCATTTAATTGTTTATATTTCAATCTTCTTCTTCTTGAAGAAGATGCTTTAACATTTCATGTAATACCAGCTTATCCATGTGATGATGAACTCCTTCAGCTTTTTCTTCTCTGGGAAGCACTTTATCTGCCCTTCCATTCTAAATTATAGCTTTCCTGGGTAGAGTAATCTTGGTTGAAAGTCCTTGTTTTTCATCATTTTGAATAATTCTTGCCAATCCCTTCTGGCCTGCAAAGTTTCTTTTGAGAAATCTGCTGACAGTCATATGGGGGCTCCCTTGTAGTAACTAAATGCTTTTCTCTTGCTGCTTTTTAAGATTCTCATTGCATTCAACACTTGGTATTTTAATTATGAAGTATCTTAGATGTGAACCTCTCTGAGTCCACCTGTTGGGGACTCTGTGCTTTCTGGGCTTGTATGCCTATTTCCTTTACCAGTTAGAGAACTCTTCTTTCATTATTTTTTCAGATAGGTTTTCAATTTCTTGCTCTTTCTATCTTTTTTCCAGCACCCCCATGCTGTGAATGTTGGTACACTTGGAGTTGTCCCAGAGGCTCCTTACTCAATCCTCATATTTTTGGATTCTTTTTTTTCTTGCTGTTCTGATTGGTTGTTTTTTCTTCAAGTTTAATATTTATTGTATTTTTTTCCCATTACCATTTAGTCCCCTTTTAACCCCGTACCCCCAGCAATTGCCACACTGTTGTCCACGCCCATCTTTTCATATGTCTGTTAGCTATCTGTATGTCCTCTTTGGTGAAGTGTGTATACCGGTCCTTTGCCCATTTTTTATTTGGGTTGTTTGTTATATTGGTGTTGAGTTTTATAGGTTCTTTATAAATTTTGGATACTAACCCCTTTTCAGGTATATCAGCAAAAATGTTCTCCCATTCTGTGTGTTGTCTTTCTATTTTATTCATGTTTTCCTTTGCTGTGCAAAATCTTTTCAGTTTGATGTAGTCCCATAAGTTTATTTTTTCTTTTCTATCCCTTGCCTGTGGAGATATATCCAACATGAGCAATATCTGGTATTTTGCTGCTTTGTTTTTGTTTATGATTTTTATGGTTTTGGGTCTAACATTTAAGTCTGTGATCTCTTTTGAATTTATTCTTGCATGTGGCATAAGAAGGTGGTCTAGTTTCATTTTCCTACATGTATCTGTCCAATTTTCCCAACACTATTTATTAAGCAAACTATCTATAACCTGTTGTATGTGCTTACTTCCTCTGTTGAATATTAATTGGCTATAAAGATGTGGGTTTATTTCTGGGCTCTCTATTCTGTTCCATTGATCTGTGTGACTGTTTTTATGCCAGTACCAGGCTGTTTTGATTACTATGGTCTTGTAGTATAGTTTGGTATTAGGTAGCATGATTCTTTCAGCTTTCTCAGGATTGCTGTTTCTATGTGGTGCCTTTTGTGGTTCCATATAAATTCTTTTTCCTGGATTTGTTTTTGTTTTTATTGTTCTATTACAGTTGTCCCAATGATCCCTTGTTGCTCTCCCCTGCCTTAATCACCCCTCCCCCACTGCCTACATGATCAGTCCCCACCCTGTTGTCCATGTCCATGGGTCATTTATACTTGTTTTTTTACTAGGTACTTCCCCTTCTTTTCTCCCTTATCCTCCTCCCTCCTCCTCTCTGGTCTCTGTCAGTTTGTTCCTTGTTCCCATGTCTCTGGTTCTATTATCCTCATTTGTTTGTTTTGTTCCTTAGGTTCCTTTCATAGGTAAAATCATACGGTATTGGTATTTTGCTGCCTGGCTTATTTCACTTGGCATAATACTCTCCAGTTCTATCCACGCTGCCTTGAAAGTTAGGGGATCTTTCTTTCTGCTGCGTAGCATTCCATCATGTAAATGTACCACAGTTTTTTGATCCACTCACTTACTGACAGGCACTTGAGCTGTTTCTAGCACTTGGCTCTTGGTAATAACACTGCTATGAACACTGGGGTGCTTAGGTTCTTTTGCATTGGTGTTTCAGGATTCTTAGGGTATAATCCCAGCAGTGGGATTGCTAGGTCAAAAGGCAGTTTAATTTTTAGTTTTTTTGAGGAAATTCCATACTCTTTTTCCATAGTGGTTTCACCAGTCTGCATTCCCACCAACAATGTACTAGGTTTCTCTTTTCTCTACAACCTCACCAACACTTATTGTTTGTTGATTTATTAATGATGGCCATTCTGACCACTGTGAGGTAGTATCTCGCTGTGGTTTTAATTTTCACCTCTTGAATGGCTAGTGACGTTGAGCATTTTTTCATATGCCAGCGGGCCCTCTGTATGTCCTTCTTGGAGAAATCTCAGTTCAGATCTTTTGCCTATTTTTTAATTGGATTGTTTGTCTTCCTGGAGTTGCATCGTATGAGTTCTTTATATATTTTGGAGATCAAATCCTTGTCTAATGTATCTATCATTAGCAAATATGTTTTCCCATACGGTTGGTTCCCTTTTTACTTTGATGTAGTTTTCTTTAGCGATGCAGAAGATTTTTGCTATAGTCCCATTTGTTTATTCTGTCCTTTATTTCCCTTGCCCCAGAGTATGTAGCAGCGAAAATATTGCTGTGTGGGATATCTGAAATTTTACTGCCTAAGTTTTCATCTAGGATTTTTATGGTGTTATGGTTTATGTTTAAGTCTTTTATCCATTTTTGTTTTATTCTGGTGTATGGTGTTAGTTGGTGGTCTGGTTTCACTTTTTTTGCATGTACCTGTTCAGATCTCCCAATACCATTTATTGAAAAGGCTATTTTTACTCCATTTTATGTTTCTACCCCCTTTGTCAAATATTAATTGACCATAAAACATGGGTTTATTTTTCGGCTCTCTATTCTGTTCCACTGACCTATATCTCTGTTCTTATGCAAATACCAGCCTTTTTGATTAGAGGGGCCTTGCATTATAGATGGATTTCAGGTATTGTGATCCCTCCTACTTTATTCTTCTTTCTCAAGATTGCTGAGGCTATTCAGGGTTGTTTTTGGTTCTATATAAATTTTTGAAATATTTGTTCTATATCTGTGAAATATGTCACTCATATTTTTTTCATTCACATTTTAATAAAGATTGCATTGAATCTATGGATCACTTTGGGTAGTATGGATATTTTAATGATGTTGATTCTTCTAATCCATGAACATAGTATATGCTTCCATTTGTTTGCATCTTCATTAATTTCCTTTTTCAGCATTTTGTAGTTTTCAGGGTACAGGTCTTTTACTTCCTACTCTTTCAAGGTCCTTTAAGTGTAAGTTAGATGGTTTATTTGAGCTTTTTCTTGTTTTTTGAGATAGGCCTGTAATGTTATGAATTTCCTCTCATTATTGCTTTCCCAGCGTCCCACTAATTTTGTATTGCTGTGTCATCCTTTTCATTTGTTTCAAGGTGTCTTTTGACTTCTTCCCTGATCTTGTTGTTGGCCCATTCATTGTTTAATAACATGTTACTTAGCTTCCATGTCTTTGCTTGTTTTTCAATGTTTTCTTGTGATTGATTTCTAGCTTAATAGCCTTGTGGTCAGAGAAGATGCTTGATATGATTTCAATCTTCTTAAGTTTACTGAGACTTGTTTTGTATCTTAACATGGGGTCTATTCTACACAATTTCCCACATGCGCTTGAAGTATGTATATTCCGCTGTGTTGGGGTGAAATGCTTCAAAGATATCAATTAAATCCTTTTGACCTAGTGTGTCATTTAAGGTCACTGTGTCCTTGTTGATTTTTTGCCTGGAAAATCTATCCTTTGAAGTCAATAGGGTGTTAAAATCCCCAACTATGACTGTGTTTCTGTTGATCTTTCCTTTTATGTCCGTCAAGATTTGCTTCACATATTTAGGTGCTCCTGTGTTGGGTGCATAAATGTTTGCTAGGGCTGTATCCACTTGTTGGATTATTCCCTTTATCACTATGTAGTGTCCTTCTTTGTCTCTTACTATAGCCTTGGTTTTAAAGTCTGTTTTGTCGGATATAAGAAGTGTTATCTCTCAGCTTTTTTTCTTTTCCATTTGCATGAAATATCTCTTTCTAACCCTTTACTTTTATTCTCTGTGTATCTTTTGATCTGAGATGGGTCTCTTGGAGGCAGCATATATATAGGTCTTATTTTCTTATTCATTCAGCTATCTATGCTTTTTGATGGAGCATTTAAGCCAATTTCATTTAAGGTGATTATTGAAAGATATGTAGTGCTATTTTATTGTTAGACTGTTTTCTTCTGTTTTATTTTTTCTTTCCCTTCTTGTTCTT